>VYZR01064918.1:14917-31650 GCA_013400675.1 Oxylabes madagascariensis
AGATGAATTATGGTGTTTTGTTTTTTGTTTTATTATTTTGTTTTTAAGTCTCTGAGGACTGCTTTACATGAACATAGAAACAAAATTTTCCTATGCCAAGCGCAGTGCTTGATTGCTCTGTTGCAGTCCTCCATCAGCTGAGTGCATGGCTCCAGTGAGAGATCCTGCTCAACTTTTACCACATCATACATTTGACACATGGAGAAGTTAATAGGTAAATAAGTAAACCTGAATTCTTAGGTTTCTTAATATTATGAAACACTTTTTCATGTATCTGCAAAGTTTCCAAGTGTTTTTTTCCCTCCTTTATCACCCTCCCAGTAATCCCCAGGTCAGAGCATGACTTGTGCAGCACCAAGACAAGTGAGCTGATACAACCACATGGATTTCCCTCTTCCACTTGGGGCCAGCCATGGATTTAACTCACTCTGGCATCTCTTGGCAGATTCTTTGGTTTTGAATCTTCAATATGTCCAACAGATCAGCCACGGAGGGAGCAGCATGAAAGAGGCCCTGGTAGCACCTTGCCACGTGTTCCCAGCATCCAGGATGGTTAGGCTAAAGTCAGAGCTCTCCATTGAATCACTTTGCTTTTAAGTGTCACTGTTTAATTCACCTTGCTGAAGCTGAGGTGATTGAAAGCGGTAAATAATTCAGTTTTACTGTGGGATGCAGTGAAGTATGACTTGCTCTTCTTTTCCATCTGTAGGAATCAAATTAGAAGGAAAAGCAGGGTGTGATGTCCCAGCCACTCACTCCATAGCAGGCACTAGCCTAGTCCCAGATTTTCTGTGTGGTGAGAGTCGGAGAATGCACCTGAAAAAGTCACCGAATAAGACCCATTTGCAGTGATAATTACACAGAGCCTGTGCCCCAGAGAGCCACGACCGAAAAGTCATCAGCAGTTCAAGCTGTAGCTCCACTGAAGTCAACAGAAACCCTCCCTGAGATACCTGATGCCAGGCTGCTCTGCTGACAAATTCTGGCACTTTTCCAGTGTGTCAGAACTGCAGTAACCCTTGTGAAGGGTCTCCAGGGATATTCGTTGTCCTTTGGCATCAATCAGCTTTTCTGTAGCACTGTAAGGAAGCAATTTTCCAGCTGGTTGGTTGCTGTATGAGGGGAAAAAAAGAAAAGTCTTTTCCAAATGATTTGGGTACCAGGTTCAGCATTTTAGAGTGGAAATGTTCCAGTGGGATACTCACTTCAGTATTGTAGCTCCAGAAACCTGCAGCAGAAATGAGGGAGATTAAGGGTCTTCTAAAATATAACCTTGCATCTGTATGATGACAGGAAAGACTGTTACTGCTCTTAAATGAAAAATGAATCTTCTTAACTAGCAGAGGCAGACAAAATCAGAACCTCTAAATATCATCCATTTGTGACTGGCAAAACATGTTTGTATCAATGGTTAATTTATCTTATTATCAAGGGTTTCGATACCCTGTGTTTCTGATCTGAATTTTTCTGGTTTTAGTATCCAGCCCAAAATGTTTGTTGCACTTTTATCTTACTGATTGAAGAGACACAAAGCTTTGCGCTTTTTTTTTTTGTCTCTATACAGAACTTAGTTTTTGGTTTTTTTTCTGTTAGTAAATTGCTTCCATTGAACTCCTCAGGTGCTCTCACTTTTAGGTGTTTTCCCATGTTAATTTTTTCCCCACTCTGCCTCTCTAATTTTTACTGTCTTTACTAAAGTACACAAAAACTGAAAGTGTGATACCAGCCTGCTGAGTGCTCCTGTAGAGGTACAATCAGCTCCCTATTCAAAGCTCTCCCGTGTGTGCATCTAGATGATTGCATTTCCTGCACCATCACACTGGAGGTCTGTGTTGATTTACTTCTATTTTATTCTAACAGAATTTATCACTTGTTGTCTGCATGCTGTTTTCCAACAGGCCCAGCTTCACACCTGGCACTTTGAAATTCGCTTTGTTTGAGCAGGCCCAGCACTGGGGGCAATATTTCACAGCTCAGCCCTGTCCAAGCCCTGCCCTCCTCTGCCAGTTGCCACTGTCACCTGCATGGTTCATCAACGCTGCTTTTACCTTCAGGGTGTTGATGAGAAATTTGAATAGCGATGAGGTATTGAAATCACACCGTGATTTTAAGTGAAGGGTCCTAACAAAGAAAGCTGATTTGGTCAAATTGCAAGCGCTTACCCACAGATGGTCAGCACTGAATGTGAGCATTAAATGCACTCCTGTCCTCTGATTGCCTCATTGCAATCTCTGCAGGTTTGAAATGTCTGTCCCCAGTTAGGTGCTGAGAGTCCTTTCTCACCCTCAGCCTCTTTCCTCCCAGAGAGGGAGCAGATGGTTTTATGGGGCACTTGGTCCCTTTCTGCAGCATTTTGAACAATGCCACCTCCCCTGCACAGGTTGCCAGGAATTAAAACAAAAAAAAAAGCCCACCAAAAAGCCTTAAATTTTAAAAATACTGGAGTGGAGGTTTTGTAGGCTTGACAGCACACCATCTGCCAGTTCTCCTGTGTATAACTAGAGAGCCAACCTCCACACCTGGAGCATAAGCTTGAGTTTCAAACCCAGAGCAGAAGGATCAGCTGGGAGTGTGAGGATGCAGCTTGCAGAAAGCTCAGAGCAGACATCTCCTCACGCAGGATCCCTCTGCTCCTGAGGAGGCTGTACTGAACTGCAGCACTTGGGATGATCAGATGTAGCTGGAGATGTCCCCAGCAGCATGGGGGAGGTTTGGGGGACCCAAGGGACTTGTCAGGAGCAGCATTTGTTCTCCCAGCTCCTGCAGCAGCAGTTGCACGCCGCTGTTTTACTCGGGGGGAGATCGAGGCGCTGCCAGGGTTGCTGCGGTGACTAATGAGCTTTTAATGCCACCTGCTGTAAACAGCTGGGTTTAAAACAACCACCAGCAAAGGCTCTTCGGACCACTTTTTACGATGAGGATGCTTTCCTCTTTGGAGAAGCAAAAGGAGTGAGAAAGACAGACTTGGTGCTGATGGCTACCAGCACATGTGCTGCCTCTTGGGCCCCTGGGTGCTTCCAGCTGCGGCTTCAGACCAGGTCAGCAGCAGGGTGTGACTCCCCACAGCCTCTCTGTGCTCCCCAGAACCTTGTGCTGTGGGAATGGGTCACACCAGCCCCATTCGACATATCCTGGATATTTCCTGCCGTCAATAATAAGGTGCAGGGGGAGATCATTATTCGTGGATGAGATTCGTGTCAGTCATGGCCTTAAACTGGAAGGAATACACAGGCCCTGCACAGGGATGGGCTGGGAACTTTAAAAATGAAAAGAAGCACTGCTTTAAGGATTTTACACGAAATCAGGTTGCTTCTCCTCAACGGCATAATAGGACATTTTCAAGATTAATTTGGGTGAATAGTTACACCAAACGTTCCTAAATGGCTCTAAATTGTCTGTGCATCGCATCTGCTGCCTTCCTCAGCCACGGCTTCAGTAAATCTGTTCCCTAACAATGCCAAAGTCGAAGGAGCCTCCGTGCAAGCAGCAGTGACATCTTGTGGCCCCTTCCAGGAGACCCGAGCTCCGAGGCCATCCTGCCTTCCCTGTCACCCACAGCTCTGCTGGCACCCAGGGCTCTTCGCACCATTTTCCCTCTTGTGCTCCTCAAGAATCGGCCAAGCACAGAGATTCATGCCTTTCCCTGCTGTATCCAGGTTGTCCTACTCGTATCTCCTGGGGAGGGGGTTGAGATCTTCACTGATCACTGATTTTCACTTTTGGGTCTCCACTCACTGTAAATTTAACTCTTCTCTGGGGTCCTGCACCTTTGAATTAGGCACTCAAGGTGAGCTGGCCAGCTATGCTCCTTCTACAGTTAAAGGACAGGCACCTCCCAGAGGGAATCCTCATCTTAAACACCAATTTTAGGAGGAGACGAGTAATTCTGGAGGTTCTGCTGTCTTTCTGGAGGTCACAGCTGATGAGAGAGACAGCTAGGGAAGGTGGCTGACTCCCAGTCCCTGGGGATGTTTGAAAGACGTGGATGAGGTGCTGAGGGACGTGGTTTGGTGCTGGGTTAACAATTGGTCTCAGTCTTAAAGATCTTTTCCAGCATGGGTGACTCTATCTCACATGGGCTGCAAAGAGAGCCAAGGACTTGCTGGCAGCTCCAGAACAAAAAAACCTCTCCTAACAGGCTGAATGGGTTGTGATGGGGTCTTTTTTTCCTCCCTTCCACCTTGGGAACAGAGGTGGTCATAACTTCTCATGCAAAAGTTGTTTGGAAATCTGCAGGGCTTGGAATTTTCCTCCTAGGAAGATGCAAGCTCAGTGAGAAGATATTTTTTTCCCTATGGCAAACCTATCAATGTAACAATTTATTATTTCTTTTCAGTTCAGTAACATAGTGAAGCAACATCTGAGGCTCTTAACTTGAATTTGAATTCGACCTACAAATGTGACTGAAAATATTATTTTTATCTGCAGTGATTTTTTATTTTTTTTTTTTTACTGAAAGACTGCAAAAAGAAGTGTTGTTCTGATTATCTCCCAGGTTAAATGATGTTTTTCATATCTTTAAATGATCTTTTTCTGCTGGCTTTGTGATATTCTCCTCATGACAGCATCCTTTGGCAGAAGTTTATCACTGGATTCGCTAATCAGCCGTGCTAGACCCTGTCTGTAACACACTTGCCTTCTTCCTTCAGCACCAGTGGCACCCAAAATTACCTCAGTGGAATATTACAACCACCTTTTGTATGTCACCTGGACTTATGGAGGAGATGGTCCTGACCTTTCCCATTCCAGGATGCTGCACTGGATGGTGGTTGCAGAAGGAAAGAAAAAAATCAAGAAGAGTGTAAGTATCAGCATGGAAAGTGGGAGGTGTTCATTCCTTTGGGCTTTTTTTTTCTTTTGGGTGGGTTTTTGGTTGGTTGGTTTGTTTGTCTGAGTTGATAACTCAGAAAAACTTTGACAGCTGTGTTAACTTTGTATTACTAAGTTCCAGCAAGTTTGGTAGAAGCCAGTAAAAGTTATTTCCCGGTGTTAGCATGCACTTCCAGAGACCTGAGCTCTCAAAACAGCCAGTGGACAAAAAGTTTCTGTAGTGATCCAGTGAAGGTGTTGATAATTTACATTATTAAAAAGAGCTTAAAAACTTCTCAGCTTCAGACAGTAAAACATAAAGAGTATTCTTATGGTATTTATATAGGTGCGGTACTTATATAGGTATTTATACAGCTATGGTATTTTCCATGTTTATTTATTAATAAACAGAGGAAACTACTGGCTGAGGTTTTTTAGTTCGTTCAACTACTGCTGCTTCCCATTTTCTGACTTTATCCTCATAAATTCTGTATTCTTCATTTTATGTTTGAATACGAGTTCCACTAATCCATGGCCTGAGGATTTCACCCAGAATGGGTGCACTTAGAAAACTTGCTAGGTGCTAAGGTGTGCTATTGGTACATTCTCTTGAACATTTGGAAAACAAGTATAAAATTTGGATTTAACAAATATAAAATAAACACTTAATATGAAAATATAAATAAATTAAAACCAAAATTGAATATGTAATTTTAGATGAAACAAAAGATTAAAAGCAGAAAAAACTATAAAGCTTTAGGATGTCTTTACAAATGTTTGTCTTTATATTCCTTGTAAGACAAGGGAACCCAGAGGGTATTCTTTAGGAAAATCCTGCAAAAACCTACCTATTTCTAGCTAACTTTTATGGTTCTGTTCAAATGGACAAATATAGGTACATTCTTGCAGGCATCAGACCTGTTTTCCCAAGCTCTGTTAGTCACTTTCAGAAACTGTTTCCTTTAAAACACATCCTATACTGTAATATCATAATACAATTTTATTATGATTGCTAATATGGATGTTTTTCTTGTGGCGTTATTGAAATAAATAGGTAACACTGTCAGGTGATGTTGCTTTTCTCTTCCTGCTCCCTGTGTATTTCCCAAGACTCCACAGAAGTTGGTCAGTTTTTAGAGAAGTGATGAAAATTATGTGCAAAGCCCTATTGGTCTTCATTCAGGACCATCAGCTTCTCTTGCATCTGAAAGCTTCAGCCTGAGAATTAAGTGACTATGAAAACCAGCATGAGATTCCTGAATGGGCCCTTTATGGATAGTCCAGAAGTGCTCTGAAAACAATGTGTTCTGAGTTCTGCATCCTTCTCCATGACTCTGGAGAAATGGGAACATCACCCTGAAATAAAAGGAAGACATTATTTACTCTCAGTCTTTTGAAACTCAGCTCTGTTTTGGATCTGGTTTCAAACCTGCAGATGATTGAAGTCTGACCTTGAGATCTATTGTCAAGTCAACAGGTCTCCAAGAGGTGTTAGACTCATCCAGATGGATTTAATTTTCAGGTCTGTAAGATATATAAAACCTTGCCTACGCATGGCTTGTGTGCTCTTCTTTGAGCTGTCTGACCTGATTTAAATTCCTCTAAAATTGCAACAGACTCAAGTCCATGGCTTGTTCAGCATTTTTGCACAACTTGAGAAATTTAGATGCTCTCAGTGGTGTGAGGGAGACTTTCTTTTTCTCCTTAAATTTTCACTGGCCACATAGGAAGCGCAGCCTACAATTCTCTTCCTTTTGCACCGTGCTCTTCTGGTTTTGTGGCTGGTATTAGTGGGAACTGGTTGATGTCACGAGTCTGGAGCATGCAGAAGACATCTGCTGTGACACACAGGGCTGTCTCTGCAGTGTTTTGAGTGGCCAGGTTAATTTTACAGGCAGCTGCATGGTTTGTGTCAGGTTTGAGCTGGTGTCTCTTGATTGCTCAGGTAACACGCAATGTGATGACTGCAGTGCTGAGCTTGCCTCCGGGGGACATTTACAACCTTTCAGTGACTGCTTGTACTGAAAGAGGCAGCAACACTTCCATGCCCCAACTTGTGAAATTGGGTAAGAAATGCTTGTTCATCAATTATTAACTCTCCCCACTCATTTGACTGTAAAGTAACTCTGTCAGCACCTTCCTTTTTCCAGTTATGTACCTGTGAGCCCATTTCTCTGGCAAAGCTGCAATTTTCACCTCACATTGCTGTGAAGATTGTCTCATGCCCGTGTGTGTGAAGCTGCTCTCCTAAAATGGTTTTGCTCAAGAGGAGCAAGAGTGGCAAAATTTGACTGCAAGTGGAAGTAGGAGAGTGGAAATCACTTAGTGCCTTGCTGAGAGAACAAGTCAACTTCTTAGTTGCTTGCCTAAGGTCTTGAACACATGTAGGTTTTGAGAATGGCAACTCGGGCTTCATAGATGAGCTTTTCACTAAAAAGCAGAACCTTTCTTTCTACCTTTCTGTTTCTGACAAGCCTATTTCTATGTCTCTCTGCCACTTGCTCTGCTTTCCTGTCTCCCCTCCTCTCTCCCTGGACCTCTGCAAAGCCTTTCAACACCAAAAACTTACCCTTAAATACAAATTAATGATAGTCTTTATAAAAACAGTCAGATTCATTAATGTGGAACCTACCTTCATTTTAAGAGAAATGTGTGTAATATACTCACAGAAACAAAACAAAACTCAAGAGCTTGATCCTTAATTGTAAGAATTTCAAATATAACTTTCTATCTAATATCTTTCTTTACTTGGGAGGAAGACTGAACACTGCATCATTTTTCCTTGAGAAATTTTAGTTCTCTTTTGAGTGTATGTGGTGTTTTTGAGCCCTAGGTACTAACACACTGAAATTTCCAAATGCACCAAACTGCTTTTACAGGCATTAGCTCCACTGAGAAGGTGGGTAAGGAAGAGTTAGTAATTTCAGAGTGGATTATCCTCTCTACATGAATAATAATCCTTTTTGCGAGTCACCGTGAGAGAAGTGAATCTAAAGGACTCTGTAATTTCTAATTGGCTTAGAAGTCTTGAAACAAGCATTGTCCATTTATGTTTCTCAGAGTTCTTACTCACGGTGGTGAGGCAAGCAGTACAGACACTGTAGCCCTGATTTACAAGCCTGACATGTTTTAGTTTCTGAAAATTCTTTTCCCAAACAATTTTCTGTAAGCAAGAGAAATGTTTTTTTCTGTAGCTATGTTTATCCATTCTTTCTCACAGGAGAGGTTTCTTGATGAACATCTGTTTTAACCAATGTGATTGAAGAGGTTTGTCTTTGTTTCACCAATCAAATTGGTCTATGTAAAATAGTATAAAAGAGAGGGACATCTCAAAAGTAAAGAGTCATTTTTCTAACCTTCAAAAAAACTCAGTCTGTGTCATTGTTTAGTGTACAATGATACCGACACAACAATCTGAAGTTCTTGCAGGTCTTCTTATCAAAGGTAATATTTGAAAGACGTAGACAAATCCCATGAGTTCTCCTTTCCCTTTGCAAACCGTATCCACTGTTTTCCCCACGCTGTTCCTGTGCAGTTATGTGTGTGTATTTGTTCCTGTGACTGCCTGGGTGAATGTGTGGGGGTCAGTATCGCCCCCTGCTACCATTGTCCAGATATTTTAGGGTGATATTTCAAAACACCAGCTAGTTTTGTCTTTTAGGCAGATCCACAAGCCTTATTCCTGTTGCACACCCTGCAGCAGGGTTGTAGCTTCCTGCTCTTTCCTTGTGGATGGGCACTCTTATTGAACTTGGATGGGTATTTTGCCCTTCACTGACAACAAAGAGAAAGTGGAATGAATTCCATTCCAATGAACTCCTTCTAGACTTTTGGGTGTGGGGTTTTGTGTTGGATTGAGTTTGATTTTTTTTTTCCTTTATGATGTTTGAACTTGGATTAGACAAAAGTGAGGATATTTTGCCAGAGGTTTCCCCTCTCTCTGTTTCTGAGGGGAGCAATGGGAGTTGTAATTAGCAGTAGTGGAAACTGACTCTAAGTGATAGACGACTCAGCACTTGGCAGTCACTTAAGCATTCCTGCCAAATGTTCTTCCCTCCATGATGTTTGCTTCATCCTGGCAACATTCCACCTGCAGAAAAATCAAGCCATTTGCTGGAAGCAAAAGGAGGATTTGCTTGGGACGCTGCCCAAATGCAAAGCTTGTATTTTAATTGAGGCCATTTTTTTTTTTTACCTGGAGTGAGGGATGGAATGTGTTTCTGAGTCCAAGAGCAGATATATGTGTGTAATTATGGGAGAGGGACAATTTCTGGTGTAGCACTGGGACAATGTGTGCACTGCAAGCCCCGTGACACACGTGAATGTGCCTCAGTCCCAGCCCAACTCTTTCCATAATGCCAGTATGGCTTGGGCAGACTCCAACCCCAGAACACAGATCTGATTGTTTCAGGATCAGATACGTCTCCAAAATGTCTATAACTACTTGGGTAAGTCCCTCGTGCCAAGGTTCCTGTGACAGCATCTTACAGAGTGAGGATAACAAATTATTTGTGAAAGGGAAAAAAAAACAACCCAGAATGTTCTTGTGCATCACTCATTGTATGCAGTGTCAGAATCCTGAAATAGGGTCATTGTTTGAGAATTACAGCTTTAATTTAACATCCACAGAATAGGAGATCTGAAAACTGTGCAGAACAACTCAGAAATGTACAACCCAAATCCTACAGTCTGTGAAGGCAAAGCAGAAGAGCCCAGGAGGCCTGAGGTGTGGAAAGCTAGGGATTGCCAGTAGCCATCATGTGAAGGCATCAGGATGAAAATCAGGATTAAACACCGGTGTTTAAATAATACCGAGGAGAAAAAGTATCTCTCATATTAGCACTATGCTTAGGCTGTTTGCTCCTCTCCTGCTCCTCAAGATTTTCCCTACTATTCTGTGCTTTTCATTCCCCAGGCTGGTCTGGGTGTGGTTACAGCGAGGGGTGACCTCCACAGGGGAGCACGGGCAGGGAGATGGCCCTGGAGGCAACAGCCAGGGCCACTGGATATGGGGACATGGATGGTGCACCATCCATGTTTCACAACATTCCTGATGCCATCACTCCCAGGAGACCCTCCATCTATCACTCTTGTCACAGGGTTGTCCCCTGCTCGACAGACTCTTGTATTTGTTTGCCTATGGTCGTTTCATCCAGCACAAAAGCAATGCAAATCAAAATAATTAATTGAGGACCTCTGGAGATCTGGACCTCTGCATTCCTACAACTCATGGAAGTCAACACAGATCCAGCAGCCCTTAAATGTTAGCCAGAGGGGGGAAAAAAAAAGACTACAGTTTTGTTTTGTTTTTTTTTAACTGGTAATTGGCTAAATATTTCCTCTGCTGCAATTAAAGGAACCTAAGCAGCCTTTGCTTATGGGAAGCTGCTTCTTTATTGTCTCCTGGGCAGGCCTTATGAAGAAAAGCCTTCTCAGGCCAAATGTGCTGCTAACAGGTGGACAGTGATCTTTTCTGAAAGAGTTCCTGCTAACATTGTTCTGTTAATAGAATCCACTGATCATCCTCAAACAAGGGCTCCGCTGAGAAGGGAAGTGAAGTAATTATCCATCTGTCCAAATATAGAGTGGTTTAAATAGAGAAGAAAAACCAACACACTTCATCATCTTCCCATTTTACAGCGGTAGTTTGTCATCACAAGAGGATTTACATTGGTAGGCTTTATCTAAAGGAAATGAAAGATAGAAGGGCATCAGACATTGCTTTTTTTTTTCATTTTTCTCAGTTATCTGGAAACTTAAAGATAAGCTTAATGAAAGGAGATTTTTCTCTTACACCAGAACCAGCCCCTCCAAAATCACTGTTTGCTGTCAACAAGACTCAGACCTCCGTGACTCTGCTGTGGGTGGAAGAAGGAGTAGCTGATTTCTTTGAAGTTTACTGCCAGCAGGCTGGATCTGGCCGGGAAACAAAAGTCCAGGTATGTGTCTGTTCTTTGGTGTCCACTCTTCATCCCAGAATTAAACTTCTAAAAGCTAAACTACTGAAGCTACACCTCAAATCCTAAAATATTTTCGTTGTTTTGCAATATTAAGGTTGACCTCTGTCTTATTGATGAGATAATGGGACTGGTTGGAGAGAAATTATGTGCATCCAGCAGTGTCAGTGGAACTGGCTGCAGGTGGAAATGGCTCTGATACAAAACCTGTGCAAAACCTAACAGGCCACAAAACTAAGGGAATGCCAATGAGCAAGAAGGGGAAAATGATCAGATAGCTTCATAAGGAATGGGAAAAAGCGACATGTTTAGATGCCATGAGATTTCTGATACAGTATCTAATTATTTCTGGAATACTTTATTCCTGGTTTTGGGATCTGTTAACTGAAGTTCAGTAGGAGCTTCCTTGCTGTCCAAAGAGTACCTTTATACAAATGTGGCTGCTCCTCATGCATTTTATCTCAGGGTATTTTCTTCAACACCCGTCTCCTGAGCCTCACATATGAACCTCCTTTTCTTACCTGCAGCCAATTTAAATATATAGTTTTTAAACAGGTAATGCTGTTCAGTGAAAAATAGAGAGCAGTAGTTGTTTTAATTCCTTGGCATTCAATGCTGCGCAACATGTGAGGTTTACTTTGTGCTTTAGCTGATGGTATAATGAATCACTCTGATTACATGCCACAAAACATTATTCTCTCATGGGCACTGTGACACGTAATGGGGAATCATTCAGAAAGAAGTGAAAAATTACCTACTTAAACCACTGATTGACACAAAAGACTTGCACACTCTTTAATCCTATGGAAGATCAGTCTGAATTATTTAATATTCTTTTTAAATTGAGACAGACAATGACTAAAGGAAAAAAAAAAAAAAAAAGCTTAAATGCACTTTAATCTTTTGGATAGTTTAGATTCCACGTTCCTGCTTTTTCACACCGAATAGCAAAGGTCGTGAAGTCATTATCATCACTTACCAGAGATTCACAATAGTGATGAGATCAGGCAAGGAAAGTACCAGAGGATTTGCAACTTCAGTTCAGAGCAGATCTGTTTTGAGAAGATCAGGAGAAGACTGCTTCATTTGGCAGATGCTTCAGTGGGCGTCTCATTTGTTGACGGGAACATCTGGCACTGGATAATGCACAGAGATTGTCAGCTCACTCCTCATTACATTCATCACTCTCTTTTCTGTCTCCATGAAAAACTGGGAAGGGACCCTTTCTGAGCTGTAGAAAGGGATGCTTTCCAAGTAGACTTGTGAAAATTCTTGGTGATTTTCCATGCTAATTACATGAACATTTTTGTCCCTTTCCTGCATCTTTAAATCAGTGAAATGAAAAGCAACATCTTTCCAATTTTGAACCTCTTGGATTTGAGTTGACTAATTTAAATTTCCCAGAGGGGAAAATGGAAACCAAGTCCAATTGCCAAAGTGTAGCTCCTCCTTTCAGCTCAGGCAATAAAAGTCTCCTCCCTTCCACTGGTGTGCATGTGATTTCATCTGCATCACGTACCTCAGGATTGCTCTGCAACAGGAGCTTAGAACTGGGCTGTCACTGACAACGGGCCCTTGCAAATATCCAGTGCTTGGGACTTGTTACAGCATCTTGCATTCCCCATCTGGAGTGGGTTCATTCATTCTCCTTTCCCTTCTAAACCACTGGCTGGCTCAGTGTCCCTGTTTTTACAGCTGCAACCCACCCCTGGTTCTGCTGGACAGTCCAGAAAACAGAGGGCCTTAAGGATCTCTTTCTTTAAGTCAGTGCATGTCTTGTTCTTGCTGTGTTTGTTTTCTCTGGCTCTATCAGCATTTAAAATCCACAAAAGTGTTCACAGAGGTCACAGTCATTAACACATTGTATAAATATGTTACATAGAGTTTCTGCCAGCTAGAAAAACTGAGGTGTAGGGTGTTTGATGAAAATTATTGCCAAAAAACTTTGCTCTAGCTTTGTTTTTCACCTTGGCCACTCAAAAGGGCTCACAGGTCTCCACAACCAAAGGAGCTGCCTGAGAGGCAGAGACGACATGCATTCAAATCTGAATTGTGATTTCATTCATGGCAGAAGGTTGTGACTGCCTTGGCTGTTCTTTTAATAAAAATAACTTGGTTTTTGTCCTACCTGCTTAGAAACCAGAGCTCATGAGCTGTGTCCACCTCTGGGATGTCCTGGAGGTCACAGTGCTTTCCCCTGACAAGCATGTGCCTGACCAACCCACTCTGGGGCACGTGTCCTTCCCTTCCCTAAAGGCTCTGGGGTGCTCTGGGATGTTCCTGCAGCTGCATTCACCCCTGTTCCTCTCCCCTTTTCTGCCAGGCTATCTGCCTGTTGTCAAGGGCAGGCCTTGGTTACATCTCCTGTGTTTCAAAGTGCTGATTTCTTCCACCAGATCCGGCTTTACGCGCCAGACGTACGGGGCACCGATTGGTGCTGTTGCATTTAGGGGAAGAGCCAAACTCCTCTGTGTGTTTTCCCCGTGTCTGCAGGAACCTGTCACCGTCTCCTCGCACGTGGTGACCATTTCCAGCCTGACCCCTGCCACCTCCTACAACTGCAGCGTGACCACCTTCAGCCACGACAGCCCCAGCATCCCCACCTTCATCGCCGTCTCCACCATGGGTGAGCAGCACTTCCCTGCTTTTTTCTTCTTCCTCACCCAGCTACATCTGTTTCCCCTTCCCTGTAATGCTGGCCCCAGGGGTTGTTTGTGTCATGGAAAGGCAGCCAGATGTGGATGGGATGGGGGAGCAGCTTTGGAAAGCCCTTAGAAAAGGCCCTTCCCACTCGACTTGGAAAAAATGTAAACTAGGGGCTCAGTTCTGTTCTGGGTTTTAGAAATCGGGGACGTAGTTTGTGGTGTCAATACTAAACATTGGGGTACTGCCTGGTGGTATTTATGGGGAAAAATGTTTTGTCAGCCAAGCCCAAACGAGAGGAAAACCACGTTCATAAGCTGTTAAGGCTTTCTGCATTCAGCAAAGAAGTAAGAGAGAAGAAAGATCCTCTTGCAGGATCTTCAGCAGTCACAGCCAAAAGGCTCCTATGGGAGGATCCCTGGGCATGTCATTTTCCAGAGTAATTAAGCAATTTCAACCCAATATATTACAAAACCCCAGCTTATTATTTTGCTTCTGGGTCAGAAAAAGCATTGATTATTGTTGAGGAGCAGCTTCAGAGTGGAAATGTACTTTGGAGACATTGATGATGATGAATATCTGTATTCTGTATTACTTTCACTGTTTTCCCTTGTGTTATAAATGTCAGCTAAAAAGGAAAAAAACAATAAATCAGAACATGCTAAAGTTTAACAAAAATGCCAGAATGAAGTCATTTCCCCAAAGAAATTTTCTAAAAGCAATAGCTACTCAAATTCTCCCTTTATCTCCTGTGGTAGATTTTTCTCTCTCTAAAATCTCCAGGCTCTTTGAGATAAGCTTAAAAAAATAGCGTTATCAACACTCAGGGAAAAACAAAACCAAATAAAAATGTCACTGCTTCTGAACTGAATAACTGAGAGTCATTTTCTGTGTGTACAGTCACTGAGATGAACCCCAATGTGGTGGTAATCTCCGTGTTGGCCATCCTCAGTATCCTCCTGATTGGACTGCTGCTGGTCACTCTGGTTGTACTCAGGAGAAAACACCTACAAATGGCCAGGTAAGTCCAGATTTATCTTAAATACACACACACACACACACAAAATCAGACACCAACAAACACATCATTGTGGGAATAGGAGACAGGAAAGAACTGCACCCACACGCTGAGTCGTGCTGGAAAAGAAGGAACTTTATTTACATCTTTGACATTTTATAGAATTCCAAAGGTGACAGTGGATTGGAGGGTGAAGCTGCCACCCCTCCAACACACTGGTCAGACCAACAGTCCGTCAACTCTCTCCTCCTCCATGAAAATATGAAAACAAACCATCTGTTGATACTTGAAACCGTGAGAACTCCGTTACAAAAATGAAAACACATCAGAAGGCTGAAAATCAGGGCGACACATCATGACAACAGTTTCAGCTGCGAATGCTTTTGTGTGTGGGTGCTACTTGAAGTGCTTGTGAACAGAGTGTCTTCAAGAGTTGTTTTGCTGCTGTTGAGCACATCTCCTTCTATCTGCTTCCACTCTTGACCTGACTGACAAGCCTCAACCTTTGTCTCTTTTTGAGCTTTGCAGGATTGAGTCCATAAAAGCAATCACTTACTACAAAAGGATTGTGTCAGGAACACAAATGTTAATTAGGATCCAGGGCAAATGGGCATGAGCAGGCCATCAAGGGTCTTTGCAAGTCTTTGATATGGTTTGGAACAGGAGATTTTTCCATATAAACAGATAACATTTTCTAGAGAGCATCTCTCTCACCATTTGCTAGTCTTCACCAATCACTTGAACCTTGTGGATATTGAAATTCAGTTTCATTTTCTAGGTGATCTTACCTGCAACAGTTCACTCTGGTGTGAGTTGTTATGGCCTGTGTGAGCTGTGGAAGTTTCCCCAAACCCTAGATATTTGGTTTACCTATTGGTTTTGAAGATGTCACAGAGTCTTTGTCCTTCTTTAATCTATGTAATGTATTTTATATTAATTTACTGTGTCAAGGAAGGAAATTATTTCATGTAAAAACAAACCTATGTAAAAAATCTTGTACTTAGCAGCCTAGCAGATGCTGCATTTTGTGTGTTGTGTCTTGTCCATGTATTCCACGCAACAAATGACCACATCACACATATTTTTCAGGTTATCTTTTCAAGAAAACATTATGTGGTTTGTTCCTTTTACATGTAAATGGCTCTGTGAAAATCTCAGCTAAATTAATTCTCTTTCCTATTTAATTACTGTGCAGCCAGCCCAAAGCTTTTTCTCTTCCTCACTGCTTCTAGCAACAGAAGATAAACACCCCAGAAGGAAATTTAAAAAATAAATTCAGTAAGAAGCTGTGAGCAATTGTTTACTTAAATCAAGAAAATAGTCAAGTTAGTTGATAACTCATAGCTGAAAATAATGTTCTTGTGATAAAGACACTACTAGAATGTTATTCAGGATTTTTTTTTCCTTTTCCCTGCAGTTGTTTTTGTAACTCAAAATTACCTATAATTATCCTGTAAAAAGGACACAATTAAACAACTTCTCCTTAGAGTGGGAACAGTGAATATTTAGTATAGAAAGGTAAATATTTAACCTGTGTACTGAGGCCAGAAACCATTGTGAGTGCCAGGCTATGGAAAGCACAAATCTGGACAGAAGATAAGGTCTATTTGGAATTTCATTCTTTTGAAGCATTTTTAGGCAATTTGATCTCAGGTTGGTTTTGGACAACTAGGTGAAGGGGATTTAGTTGTGTTCATTACAGATTATCTCAGACCTGGTCACAGATGTGAGTGTTCAGCACTTCCCTGCAACTCCAAGAGTTCTCTGTTAAATCAAGTTCTTTGCAAGTGTTGTGAATCCAAAAATAGTAACTTTTTGCCTAATGGTCTTCCTGGAACAGGGAGTGCGGGGCTGGGTTGGTTGCTGGAATGTTCACAGGAACTCCAGTGTGCTCATGCATTTCAAAGTGTGAGTTCCTAAATATCCATCCCATTTCCAGAGACAGAGCCAGAACTCTTAAAATTCAGGAACAAAGCTGTGTGAAAACACTGTGTACACAGACAGGTCTTTCCTCCTACTCATTTTTCCTCCCTATGGCAAAACCACTCCTGATGTGGCCTGGCCTCTGCCACAGTTTCTCCCACTTTTGTTTTTCCAGCACTTGTTTAGACTTGGGTCGGTCCTTTCACTTCCACATGTGTTTAATAGCGTCCCAGCCGCCTTCCTGCCTTCTCTGTAGTTTTCTTTTCTACTTAATTGTGCTTTAAAAGAACTTTCCTTGTTTTACTATCAGTCCAAAATGTAACCAAACCCAAGAGGGCCACCTACAGAGTTTATAGGATATGTATATATGTATGTAGGGTGTC
>VYZR01064929.1:22093-37333 GCA_013400675.1 Oxylabes madagascariensis
TAACTATATTCTGCTTATGTGCAGTGTAGGAAATTGACTGGAAATAACTTAACATTCTTAATTTAACGATGTTTTTCAGCCTGGGTGGAAAACTTTACAGTAGCAAATACTGCTTTGGACAAATCAAACTGCGGGATGGGATTCTTAGGGCAGCCAGTAACAGCAACCCTGTCCCCCCAGAGTCAGACCTAACCCTGTTCACCCTTGTCTTCCACTCCTGCATTACACTTGATTGCATTGACTATGCCAGTCAATGTTTTTAGTGTTGTGGCAAAGAATAATAAAATAACATGAAGTCAGAAGTGAATTAGTGCAGTTTTGTATGATCCACACTTGAATACCATCTTCTGATCCCCAACCCCTAAACCCTTTTAAAATAGCTTTTGAAAGCAGTTCACTTGTAGGACTCTTCAAGGCTGCCTCCAAAGTCAGGCAGAGGTTCACAAAATCCTGCTGAAATAAAACCAGGATTGCTGTTTTATGACATTTACAGCACAGCAGCTTGAGGAAGGATTTGCTAGTTCCTTTTGGCCAGCTCTCTCTTGTCAGAGCCAGGAGCAGAAGAAATATCCTATGAATAGAAACAAGGGCTGCCTGAATCTCTTAAAAGAGATCGAGTCTCTCAACAGTAACATTGCACTTGTAAGCTATTTTCATATAGACTTGTATATGTAACTATATATAGTTATTTGTACACAGTAATGGTATTTCCTAACTGCTCAAAAAATAAAAGCAATAAACAATGCCTCAAGAAACAACTGTCCAAGCAAGTCAAATCACAGCATTTATGGCCAAAGTCACTTTCAGGGTCCTGGTCCAGGATTTGTAACTCAGTGCCACCTAGAAGCACTAACAGCTCTATTTTGGATTTTATTTGCCTGAGTAAATACAGCAGATTTGGACACACTTCCATGGTTTTAGAAAGTAGGCTGATCTTGCCTTACCATTCATCAAGTACAAGTCCAGTAATGAAGACTATACAATACAGAATATTAAAATATTTTGCTTCATCAAAGTGAAGCAAAACAAGGTTTAAAACACATGTATGAGTTAACTGCACATATTTTACTACTCCTTAGCTTCATCTGTTCTAGTTTTTAACACTAAGTACTGTAATTCAAATATATCCTTGAAAGAAAGCATACTTAAAGGATTTTGTAACCAAGAACCAACTATCCACCATTTGACTGAGAAATGGCAAGGACATTTTCATCTGAGCTGCACTCTGCTCTCTCATCACATTTCTTCAAAGTCCCAATGTCACAGCAACTCATCCAAGGCAGTGATGTGAATTCCTAGGTCCTGTTTACACTATAGGAGGAAAGCATATTAATAATTTTCCACTGAGATTAAAACTGTGTGTCCTTCACTCCACATCATTTCCCTATCCTGTTTACTTAAAAAACTTACTCATCTCAGAACTAAAAGGAAAGTCCTTTCACACTGCAGCAACACTGAATTCACTCAATTTTTCATGGATCTATAGATTGCTTTGATGCATTCTGAGCTTAAGCAGAACTATACAGTCTTCAAGTGGTCACTGGATTAAGCTCTTTGCTCTCTAAACTTGAAAGTATTTTTTCTTTAAAATCTCAAAGCAGAAATTACACACTCCTGCCCCAAATAGGAAAGATGAGTCCCATGATATCCTTCTCCTCCCAACAACTTCTCCCAGCACCTTCCTGCAGATGAAGGAAACAACAGAAAGCACAAGTCAGTGCTGGGGGAGTGAGAAGTAGCAGGAGGACTGGAGCAGCAGCCTCGGGAGAAAGGGACCCAATGCTCAGAAGCAGAGGTGTGCAGCAGGCAAGGCTGCAGCCAACAGCAAGGCTGGGCTTCTCCCTGCCCAAACCTCATTCCCAAGGACTCACTCTTCAAAAAGCAGGAGAGATTTCCCCTGTTATCACTGGGAACAGTAAACATCCCCTTTTTTCTGCTGCTGTGCAGACAGACAAGGCCGTTGCCAGGGCACCTAACCTAAGGGAGCTGGGAGAACCATTTCTGAAGCACACAATTGTTGCGACTCTGACATGACTGCAATTATATTGCTGGCTTTTCATCACCAGAAAGAAGGAAGAAAAAAGGGGAAGAAAAAAAAAACAAAACTAAAGAAAAAGCATTCCTCAATGTGGGCGTACAAAGAAAGACTTAAATTAGTTTCCATGCGGTAATGTAAACTATGAACCCCCACAGTATTCTTCAAAGTGAATTTATCTTGCTCCAGTAAAAGGAGGCTGCTGGGAGCAGCAGTACTACCTGACTGTCCAGCTTTTCCAACCTCTCTGTTTCCTGGGCTGCTCTGTGTTCTCCCCCACCAGCACTTCTGTGCTTGTCTCCCAGCCTGTGGATCCTGGTGCCCACCATTCTACACGGAAAGGATGCCTCAGTGTTCTCCCTCTCCCTTTCTCATGGAAAGTTCTTATCTCTTTCCCCATCTCCATTCCTGGCTGCTCCTTTCTTTCATGCCTCATTCTACCCACACTGTTTCCTTCATCACTATTATTCTTACTGCTGTTCTTACTGTCATTCCCTAGGAGTCATCCTTACCTTCCACTCCTTAATTCCTTCTCCCTCATCTCGTCTTGTTTGGATTTCTGCTCCTCTCCCTAGGATTTCATCCCACCTATTCCTCCATCTCCCCTCCTTGTCTCAGCCTCCCTCCCCCTTTCCATCCCTCCTAGATCGTCTGTTCTGCTGCAGCTCAGGTTGGAAACCAACTCTGGGTTTGCACTCTGAGAGTTAAAATGAAGCTTCATCTCGAGGGAAAAAGAGAGGACGACATTCCTCCTATTGCTGATAAGAAGAAAATCTATTTTTCAGCGCAGGTAAGAGAAGGAAACCTCAGGTTTTCTGATGTTCTGATTTCTGAGCATGCCAAAGGTTGCGTCCAGCTGTGCTTGGGCTGTTCCTAGAAATGCCAGCAGCTGGATGCGGTACAATGTTCAGCCTGCTAGCATGTCTTCATTTCTAATGACAACGTTGCTAACTCATTTTGTTCAAATAAAGAGTTACCACAAAACCACAGAATCATAGAATAAGCTGAGTTGGAAGGAATCCACAAGAAACACTGAGTCCAGCTCCCAGACCTGCACAGGACCATCTCCAAGAGCCTTCTTCCTACTTTAAAAAAACGGGTTTGGTGCGTTTCATCACTGTGATTTTATATTGTTTTATTCCAAGTGTAAACACACAGAATGGCAGCCCTCTTTAAAAAAAAAACAACTATGGTTTTGCCTGATTCTGAGGTCACTTTCCTTATCAGTTTTCCAACGGTGCTCTAAAGTGCTGTTGACATTCACTCGGGAAAACGACAGAATCCGGTGAGTCCTAATTTCTGAGCAAGGTCATCTGTACAGAATTATTACCATGGATGATTTGCTGCATAATCATTTTGTGCTGGTGTCACTTGAAAGCCTAACATGGTAGTCAAGGCTTGAAAGCACCAGCAGCGTCTAACACAGCTATCAACATTACTGTGCACAGTTTATGAGCATGGGTTATCCACCCAGGACACAGCCCTGTAAAACACTCGTTCTGAAATGGCATCAAATACAGATCAGAATTATAAAAGGTCAAGACATGAATGCCAGAAACAGCACAATGTAAATCCTGTAGAATTAATCTGTTAAAAGAAATGTCAAAAATACAGAAAGCAAATGTCCCACCACAACTGAAGTTTGTGGTGATTTCAGAATTAGATTTTTTTCATAGTCATTGTGTGTAAGCAGTCTACTTCCAAGCATTAATATTCATTGAAAACACTTGCTGTGTTTTGCTTACTACAGAACTGAAACTACTACATAATGAAACTTGAGCAGCAGGCAAAAAAAGCAAACAACTCCCCCCTTCCCCAAGCAAACAAAAAAATCCCTCAGGGACAGTGAGGAGATGGGAAAAGAGCTTTCTTCCACTGTAATGCAGAAGATGCATTTAGAGTTAATCACAGACCATACATTACCTCCCCTCCTCTACCTTTTCATTAAGCAGCTGTCCTCATCTTGTGCATTCTGCTGCTAGTTATGATGAGGATGAATAATTCCCTTAACTTTCTTCTTCCCCAGATTAAATTATTTACAAGTTTGAAAAGACTCCAGTTTGTATTCCTCAACAGACAAGACAGGAATTCTTTCAGTACTCTTTAAAAGAAGACTGGTATTACCCATTCAAGGAGTGGAAGGAGCTCACTGAGCACTCCTTGCCCCTAGACAGCACTGCAGGCAGTCGCCTGTCACTCCCCTGGGCACCTGGCTGTCACTGGTACGTACATGACCAAAATTGAGATAAACCACTGCTGTTCACCTACATGGCAGCAAAAAACAAACAGTTATCTACTGCTGGGCAATCGAAAACTGTAAAGCCAGGAGCTGCCACAACAAAGACTTACACTGTTTGCAGGGTTCAGTTCCAACAGCAGCCCCAACAACAATTATCTGCTGTCTGAGCTAATTTAAATACACCTCATCAAAGGAACAGTTTAGTACGCCAATGGCCACTCCCATCACACGACCCACAGCACCCTAATCCTCATCCCAGGTTTTCAATCCTCCTCAGAAGTACAGGAGGACACAACACAAAATACCAACTGGAAAACTCAGAGCCAGCAAAACATGAACTCACGAACTGGAAGCAGCTCCTGACGCTGGGCTCGATGTTGCTGCCCCCGAAGGAGGCCACCTCCCCCAGCTGCCGCGGGATCTGGATGGAGTCGTGCAGCAGCAGCCCCAGCCGGCGCTGGTCACAGAAGCCAGTGGAACTGGCCACTTGTTTGAACAGGTCTGGAGGAAGGAGAAGGACACCAGAGGTCAAGCACCGCTACCAGGATGTGGCAAGGAGCCCAGATCTGCGTTGCTTCCAAGGCTCGCAGGTGCGGTCAACAGCCTTGGGAGGACGGGAGCACAAATATGACTTCAATCTGGCTGCTTCTTTTCCCACAAACACTGGGTTTTTCCTGTGAAATGTGAGTCTAGTGGTAATTTTTAACAGTCTTACTGGCTTGTACCTGGGAAGAAAGGCTCCTCTAACACAGCACCTGTGTCATTACTGATAATAGAAGCAGTGACTCTGTAACACAGTTAACTAAACAGCAGGATGTTCAAGCCACAACACAGACGTCTTAAAAATAGTGTTTAATGGTAAAATAATTTCATACAACATAGAGCACCTGTTCAAGTCTTAGCAATCAACATACAACTCAGAGAATCCATTTCTCTTCCAGATGATTTAAAATGATAAACAAGAGCTCCTTAACTTTGATATATGATGATTTTTTAATTCAAGAGAATTTCTAAAATAAAAGAAAAAATTACAGTATGGCAGAATCTGCCATCCATCATAAATTTTAATATCAAATTAATTTTTCACTTCTGAAGTGAAATGTCACTTGAAGCCATGCTCCATTATTGCACTGTTCTAGAAAAGAATCCTTACAGGACAGAATTATTATCCCTCCAAAAGCTCAATTTAATTTGGTGGGAGTTAATTATACTACATATATATTGAGGAGATTATAGAATTCGTAATAAAAAGTAAAAACAGGTTATTGTGAAATGAAATATTTATTTGGCAACATCTCTGTTGACATTACATTACCTGAATAAATTCTCCTTACTTTTCAACAGATAAAAAAAAAAGAGAGCAAAATAAGACTAGAATAAAATAATGCTCTTTTTTTGGAGTCACTTTAATATTTCACCCAACACCAGGGATACAATTATAAAAGTGCTTCAGCACTGCTCAAGATAACTTTCCTAGCACTACTTTGACACCTGTTTTCTTCTAAAGGAAAAAAGGAAGAGATAGAGAAAGGATTATTTTTTAATTATATGAATTTCACTCTTACAAAGTCTAGTTTCATAATGAATAATTCTGGGATGAACGCTTCCATCACCTCTGAAAGCCTTAAGACTCGTGCTCTACCACAACCAACTCTGCTCTGCTGCACAAATGAGACAGATAATTGTAAGGGGTGCAAGTCATTGCACACTTGCAGCAATACTAATGGAACTGCACTACGACCTCAGCACGGATGGCAAAGCCAGAACACAGCATGACAGACACAATTCCTTCCTCTCCCACAGCTATTCAGCTTCCAATTTCCCCGCCATTAAAACATTAAGTGTCCTCAGCAAGGTTATAGGACACTTAATATGTTATGCATTACTGTGCACACACACTGCAGGAGTGCGAATTCTAAAATATGAATAAATGTTTTCCTTTATAACTTTGATAATCTTCAGTGAAATATCATTTTGAAAAGTATCTGTACTGAGTAATTTTCTTAAAAGATTTTCTGAATACTTTTTTTTAACACCCACATGAAACATCTAGAAATCTAAACTGTGACATTCATTGTGATTGCCCTAAAATCTGATCCAATTACACATTGTCATGCACAGACCCCGCTGTTGGTACTCTGTTTTCTCCTTACAGTTCTTCAGCTTGCATTAATAGAGAATAAAATGATAACAATTGATGAACTGCTGTGGTATCGGGTCAAACCCTAAAGGCTGGATTTTTAGTGGTATTTTTAAATGCATGAATGAGTGACACCAGTTAATTCAACAAGAAAGTTACTCTTGAGAACTACATTTACCAGTAGATCTTTTCTGGATCCTGGTCTCATTAGTGAACTGACTCATTAGTCAGGTAAAACTAGGACTGCAAGTGAAATTTTTTCAAGTATTTCCTCTCAAAAAATACACAAAATTTGCACATCTTTAATATTTATTTATTAAAATTTATTTATTTAAAGGTAGCAACTATATTTAAACACAAAGTACATAATAAGACTGACCACAATGTGGGAATCATTTAAAAAAGTTAATATATTTGAAAATAGTGTAATACAAGTGACATGCAATTTTGTGTATAAGGGTATGCTGAACCAGTGGTCTCCAAAGGGGTTCTTGTGCCTCAAGGAGTGTGCAAGACAATCCATTAGGGTGCAGTAAATAATAATTTTTGTACAGATAATAGATTCAATTGAAAATTTTAAAATAGTGTTTATTTAATCTTTATCATATCCTTCTTAACTTTCTACTTTTGGTATGCTTTGTAATCTCGACAGTATATTAGTACGGTGGTACATATACATAATCTATAAATAGATATACATCTATTGGAGGTGGACGGTCAAAAATTTTTCTGCTGGGAGGGGTGTGATCAAAAACATTTGGCAACCACAGTGCTAAATTACCTAAAACTAGAGAACAAATAACTTAAAAGTACAAGGTGAAACAAATTAACACACTTTGCATCTGCAATATCTAAAATAATCTCTGTATGCAATTTAATTGTTTGTACAATAAATAAACAGGAGGAATAAAACAGGAACACAAACGTAAGGTAAACCCAAAATAATTACATCGACTTACATCTATATTTATCTTCCAGGTGTGCTTTACAAAGGGATACGACACCAGTTTTGAAAGACAAGACACGGATCCTTCCTGTTCGACCCCTAATGGAAAAGAAACACTGGCTGATAATACAATCCATTCATGTCATAATTTGCTTACTATAACCAAGTTCACTGCAGTACTGTAATCTTCATAAATTAAATCTCACAGAGAACACTTGAGCTGGATGGTTATTAGTTAAGCTAGAAATGAAAAATAAAACACTGCTGCGGCTTCACAGGCATAGCTGAACTGCATTGTGCTGTTCTATCAATTCTACCCAAAATGGTCTCGATCAGAAATAACAACTCGTCTCCTTTTTAGTGGAAAAAGTGAATACAAGGTCTTTACCCTATGCTTCCTTGAACAGGCTTCTCTATGAACTGCCGCTGAGTGATTCTCAGAGGAGATGAGGTCCCTGAGAGAGCAGCAAACCAGCCCTTTTGGCAAAGACAATACAGCTTTACTTCCACCAGAAATCCCATGCAGCAGTCGTTTTTAGAAAGCCTTTGCTTAACTGTCTGTCAGCCATGCCCTGACTTGCCTGAAAAGGCAACAGGAAGCCAAGCACGAAAAAGCAGCCCCAGCCAGCAGTGTGCAGAGACAGAGACACTTGTAATATGTTCAGGTGGATGATAAAGCCTGCCTAGAAATCATGGCAAGGCGGGAAGGCTGTACAGTTATGCCGTTAACACCTTGGTGTGGTTTCTGAGCTCCTCCTCGCAGCGCTCAAACCTCTCCTGTGCAGTGCCAAGGGGCTGGGACGTTCCAACCAGCCCCTGCTGCCTGTCAGCCTCCCCCTCACGCTCCCTCCTGCCTTGTAACACGGCCACACTACTACTTTTGCTTCCTAATGTGACAGCGAGAGCAACATCCTCCCCTGAGCTGCAGGCGACGCAGTGACAAACCTTCACATCTTCTCTCAGTCATCTGCTTTAACTCAATTTACTTCCAGTTGCTGGCTTCCCCCCCAGACTTTTGTTTCTGATAGCATTTCAAATATGTAACATCCATTGCCAACGAAGAGACATACACAAAACAGGAAGCTAATCCCTAAACCCAACATTTTTGAAGCAGAGCCTTCTCAACAGCTGTGAAGCGTCACCAGTAAGGCCCCCACTGGGAATGAGATAAATCATGTAGAGGCAGGCCATAGCCATGCATCAGGCTGCACCACAGGTAAAGATGCAGGTGGTTTTTTTAACCCTGTGAAAGAGATGAGGAGCCAGCGGTGCTCATTTACCCACACATCTCCCCTGCAAACCTTATAAAAGGTACAGACAGAAACCTGTGGACAAAGTCAAATTTAGCATTTGTAGCTTTTTTATAAAGAATCTTATGTTTTTTCATCATAAATAAGCATTTGTAGTTTACCTATGCTTTTCACACTCTGGTCCTCTTACTCCTCTCCCTCAAATCTTTTCCAAATTAATTATCATCTGTGCCCTGAGAAACTCCTCCTGATGAATACCAGAGTCATGCAAATTATACAAGAGAAGAATATAGAATAATGATTGCTCTGCAAGGCAATTAAATTGAAACTTGTACAAATCATGAGTTGTTCAGTTCACTCTCCTCTCCTCCCAAGTCAAACCAATAATTTAGCATGCTACTGCAAATGAGCATGAGTGACTGATCAATTAAAACAAATCCGAAATGTGCTGGATTTGCAGAGCTGTACCCATAATTAGATCAGTCATTGACTGTGAATTTGATTAATATCTTTACAAATGACAGTTTTCAATTATAAGAAAAGTAAAGATGCAGTACATTTAATTAAATGTCTCCAGTAGCGCTGTGCACTTTGGTTGATCTCTGCCTATTAAGTTTACAATGAAAACTAAACACACGTAACCCCAAGGTCACCTCTCTTACCAGAGTAATTCAAACTTGAATTTTGGTAAAATAGCTACAAGCTTTCCTCACGCATAAAACACCTCTGTGTTCCATTGTGCCCTGCAGTATGCAACTCCCCAGCATACCTAGGGAATTGCCTGGAGGCAGATAATTATAATTTCTAATGTTGTACTTGCAGCACAGTGCAACA
Source organism: Oxylabes madagascariensis (assembly GCA_013400675.1). NCBI lineage: Eukaryota > Metazoa > Chordata > Aves > Passeriformes > Timaliidae > Oxylabes > Oxylabes madagascariensis. The sequence goes on from VYZR01064929.1 coordinate 31,538, forward strand.
TAAAGCAAGCTGGACTGGACATGGCTACTGCACATATCACATCTAGACTGGACAGTTCAGCTTTGGAGCAGCCTGTGAAATGACCTTTAGTTCCCGCTCTGCCTCTTATGTGAAACTGATAAAGACTAATATCCCTAGCACACGTTTTGTTTTCACTAACTGGGAGCCTTTGTCTAGATGTTATTTATGGTTCATGGTAACTAAGAAGTGGATCACTGTTCTGAGAAAGCCAAAGCAGATTAAACAAATAAAACCTGGCTCTTGAATGAATGTAGCCCCTTCCCTAGCACTGGTAAACTAAAAGAAATATAATGTAATCTGGGTAATCCACTTCATAGGATACTGCAGCTGCTGCAGGGGATGTCACTAAAAACTGACTTATTGGATGTGATCCTTCAGGAAGACATGATCTGTACAAATCTGTACTTTTTTTTTGCAGGTGATCAAAGAAGCTTCCCTGCTGTGACAAAGGATGGATGGAAGAACAATGTTATGGCCCTACAACAATAGTTACGAATGTTTCCATTGACAGTTTCAACAATGGTTCAGAATGTCAATGGAAATACAGTAATTGTCCCATGACCTTCCTATTCTATAAGAAAATGTTTATTCTGCCACAGTAATGAGCATGTCTGCCTGAAAGTGGCTAATAAAAACCTTAAAAACACAAATAAAATACTCCCACCGACTTTTTAAAAATAAAATTCACCAAATACAAATATAATGGCTTATTCTAAAATGAGTTTACAAACATATGCTGGAATTTGCCTGTGCATTATGAGCAGCATCATTAACCCACTTAAAAGGAATACCCATACATTTTCTTCAGGTATATTTAGTCTGTTGTGTTTCTACTGGTGGGTACACTTCTTAAAATTAAGTTTTGAATTAAATATTTCTCAAATCTTCCTACAGCTAAGGGCTGTAAGCACATTAGACTAGAGATGACCCTCTTCCATCTTTGAAAAAGAATGACAGATTGAAAGCTGTAGAAAATTGATGTATTTGAAAAGGTTTAACATTGAGAGATATAGACAGGCAAGAGTTTATACCGTGCTCATTCTGTTGCTTCTTGATAATTCTCTTGAACTTCTTTATCAAAATAAATTAAAAAGCCATGTAAAGTCATGACCTACTGTGGACAGGCCTGCAGTCACAGAATTGGTCTAAACACAAAAACCTGCTTAAAAAGTTGTTTTCCAGCTCTCATTGCATAGCTTAATAAATCCAGGATTGCAAGCCTACCTAAGGGCTGCATTGATTGAGCTAAATGCAGCCATTAAACCATTAGGTTTATTAAACTTTCACTTCAACTACCCTATTTTTTCAGCTCCAAGCCACCCATGCTATAAAGAAGCAAACAGCTCAATACACCTTCCCCCTCCCTTTCTGCTACTGGGAAAGCTTCTGGAGTTCTCCCATGTCCAGAGCCCCCCATACATACGTGTCGTAGACATTCAGAAGCCAGTTGAGGCACATGTCCACGCAAAGGGGAACGTTGACCAGGTTATTGTGCTCTTGCTCCAGTCGATCGTAAATGGTGGTCAGGCAGTTAATGATCTGCAGAATATCCATTGGCTGGTCGTTCTGTTTGAGGTTGTGCTGGTCCAAGGCATCACATGCAGCAGACAGACTCAGGAGATCCACTGTTCGAATAAAAAAAAATTCACAACCATAATGACGGAAGAGAAACAGTGGTTGCATTACCCAGATCCAAGAAGTAAATAGAGCACTGTACTCGGCTTATGCGCCTGGCCAGAGGATGCAAAATGTCCTCAGAAAGTCACATGCAAGACTGGTTTCAGGACTCCTACAGATGCACTGTTATTTAGCTGTGGCCTTAGAGATACACAGTGTGTATCTGTTTCATTTTTAGCTGTAAAGTACTTAGTATGCTCTTGGGTCCTATGGAAATATTACACATAAATTAATGTGCAAGTAAAAATTATGTATTTCATGCTTTATGTTCCTACAGATAGACAGGCTAATATTTGATTACTGCATTCACCACGTGTGCTCCCACCATGGCACAGATCATCAGCTTTCCTGAGATGCGTTGCCCATTTTTTAGAGAAGTCAAGCAATCTTAACTGAACCAAACTCCACAAGGAATATGCAAACAAATCAGAACTGAACTGTGATTAACCTCTCTGTTACTTTTCCTCTAGTGAGGACAGTGAAAAGAAGGTTCTGGAAACATTAAATGTCCTGTTTCAATATTTATTATTATTATTAATTGAATATACCCATTTTTAATTCTGAAGAGCATTTATATTTATAAATACCTCTATGGCATTACAGAGTAAGACACATTTGAACTTATTAGTCAACGTGCAACAGAGTTTTTTGTCACAGACATTTAAAAACTTGATTTTTGTTCCAATTTAAGTCAGTTGCATTTTGAAATGTGGATGTCCAGGACAAAACTGAACTTCCCTTTCTCTGCTCTTAACCTCTGCAAACTAACATCAACAAACAGCATCACACTTAGGGCACACAAAATTACGGGATGTTGGTTTACCAAAGTAAGGCAGGAATAAGAACAAAGGAAATCAGAAAGATGAGATGCTTGATGATGATCTTCTGGCTGCCACAGGAAAACCTTGGTAACTCCTTGCAGTGAATTTCCAGGGTGTGTGCAATGGGGTTGTTAAAGCCCAGATGCTGCTAATCCTACTCATACCATGAGCAGTCACAAAGTGCAGCACGATGCAATACGACCCAAGGGAGTAGCACCTGGTCCAAAATTAACTGCACAAAATCATCTAGGAAACTCTTCACAAAACTGGAAAATGAACTCACTCAACTGCAAGACCAGTTTTTCTCTCACTGGAATAAAAAATGTGCTTTCTTGAGTTCTGGTAAGCAGCATCTCTTTATAATGTCAAAAAAAAACACCCCTCTTTAATGAGCAGAGGCTAAATGCAGAACACCATACCAGAATTTTTTTAGAACTTGATCCTGTTTAAGGGCCCATTTGGCAAATTCACACTTGAGTATCCTATTTTACCCAGGATGAAGCTGCCCCTTTGATGTCCTAGTGGGAGATGAGAAACACTTTAGCTGCCCACAGGGCTGGTTCGCAGTGCTGCTTGGACAGTGTGCTGGGATTTTGTAATTGCTAGAAGAATCTCAAGAGGATACATTTCATTGGAAATCAATAGGGACTTACTTCTGCTACTAAATCCCTTAAGCACTTCTGAAAATTTTGCTCTCTGGGCCTAACATACCTAGTGCTAGAGTGAATAAGGAAACCTTGGAATGCTATCCCTATTACTACATCGAGAAATTTAACTTTGACTGCATGATTTTGTGCAGGGTTTTATTGGAATTTTTTTAGTTTTTTTCCAGATTAGCATATAGACATTTATTAAAATAAAGTACTTTGGAATATTATATTTAAACTACTAGCATAAAAAAAAAGAGCTATGCTAAGGTCAGTGTTATATCCTGCAAAAGCATCAGACCTGTTCCTGAGTGTCTCAGAAAGATGTTTTTCTTCTAAAAATTCATTAGTCAAATTGAAAATAGAGCACAGCCCTCACAACACCTCTAACTCTGAGCTTTAGGCTGAACTCTCAGCTCCTTTGAGACTACGAATCAACCGTAATTAAATGAACCCCTCAGGCGTCTGAGTGGCAGCATAATTATATATGCAGCTACTGCTAAACATGGGTCATTCCACTTTGTGAGAGCTTTTCCCGTTAATAAGCAGCATATTCTGAAAAGCCTTTCAGCCCACTCTTCATCAACCTCCTGTCCTACCACGAAGTTTGTAACACACAATCATCTCCTAACAAGCAAAAAGCGCTTGCCAACACGTTCTGCTTTAGGGAACCTCTTTCTGTGGGAAATAAGAAGGCTCTGGCCTTCATCACATTAAGATCCTCCTTCGTCTCTCCCACCAAGACTTAAGAAATATGTGTGTGGGGGGTCCTCTCCCAGAACACAGAACTGCACATTTCTTTCCTAAAAGCAGATATGGAGGTCCCGAGAATGATCAACTTGCATGAGACAAGCTCCACAGTCAGGTATGTTTTGAAGAGCTGAGTATTTGGCACCCAGCAGTGATTTGAAAAGCTTGAAACAAACCACGCCATTTTATGCTTTGCACTTCTTGTGGGTCCTCTGCCACTCTTTTATACTTTTCTATTTAAAATTCCAAAACTTACTCCAAAATCTGTGTGAGCAGTGGCTTCTAGCTTATTTTGAAGTCTAAGTAATTTATATCAACTTTTCTTTGGCCTCTAAGGCAATAGGGAAAAGGTTAGGATGTTTTTTAACTAGACACTGCCAGATTGCAGGAAAAGTATAAAAGACAACATGGAATAAGTAACCAGTTGAAGGACAGAAGTGACAATTAACAGGCAGGAGAAAGTACACTCTAGAGGTCACAAACTGAACTTAGAGAAAACTCAACATATGGCTGGTAATAAAAAGTATAAACGGTCCTCCCAGAATGCAAGATCATCTCCTCTGTAACCTGCTGCTGTTGGCTGACACGTTAAAAAAATATATTTAATCTAGTCTGCATACAATTAAAGGAAAAAAGATCCCTAGCAGAAGTTCTAGAATATTTTCTTCTGCTGGATTTCCAAGAAAAGTTTGTGAATACATCTCATTTTATTGGTATCACAGTGTCCTGATGTGGCTTGCACTTGAAGATCAGATCTTTAAAAAGTAGCAAAACAAGAAAGTCATCATGCTTTGATGTGATTATCAAAGGAACTCGTACATTTAAAAGAGCCTGGTGCAATAGTTACACCTGGCATGCTCACAACGATTTTGAAGGCTGAAATGATAAAGCCACACACTAGATAACACAACCATAAGCATTTGTTAAGGACTGCTATTTTCCACATTCTTCTTTAGGTTTAATATCCTAGTGTCTTAATGTTCATTGGGCTGATTTATGAACTGAAAGAACTAAAGTTGAAGTACACCTCCCTTTTTAAAGAGTTTCTATTCTTGTCACTGAGAAGTAGGCTGTACCTTTACTTCTGCAGGCCTTCTATTAAACACACATTTTTAGAGTACTCCTCAGTAGACAAAATTGCTGTTTTCTATGAAGCTTGCAGAAAAGAAGATATATAGATATATAGGCATATATGGAGATATACATATCTAAAAACTCCTGCAATTTTAAAACAGAAATGAAAAGTAAGAGCTGAAAGCAGCACCTACTGCAAGTGGGATTTTTTGGCTTTGCGTAGGAGCCCTGAAATCCAGCACAGTGCTCTAATTTTACTATTGCCAAAATGCAGAAAAATAATTTTGTAATGAGTTGAGGTTTTAAAAAAAACCTAATTGAACTGAGTTCACAAGCGACACTGAAATGATAGAATACACAAATACTGTGATGGTGTCTCCAGGCAAAAATATTTGTGAGAACAAAGCCTGCTAACCAAATTCCTTAAATACTTCTCCTTAGATACAAGTGTGAAGAATGTGCTAGAGTAATCAGTGTAAGCGCCAGTGCATGTCTCTGAGAGCATCAATTCTCTGAAAATTTACCTGAATGTAACTTCAAGAGGTGAACTGACTTCAGCTTGCTCAGCTGGACAAGGGACGGAAAATACACTGAAAGACTCACGGGTCAAAATAAGGACAGGGAGAGATCACTCATGAGTTACTGTCACAGGCAAAACAGACCCGACTTGGGAGAATCAACTGAATTCATTACCAATCAAATCAGAGGAGGATAATGAGTAATAAATCTTAAATCTTAAAACACATCCCCCAACTCCTCCCTTCTTCCCAGGGTCAACCTCACTCCCAAATTCTCTACCTCCTCCC
>VYZR01064938.1:11133-24256 GCA_013400675.1 Oxylabes madagascariensis
ATTAATGTGACCTATACATTTTTTGGTCTATGTGTTATTCCTGTGGGTAATGACCTTACATATCAGTGAGATAACAGAAAATAGAAATAGAAAACCAAACATCTTTAAATATATGTATTGCTCATTTTTCTGTTTAGAAAGCAGTTTGCCATCAGCTATTCTGTAACTCAGTGGAATTATGCCTTATAGCAACTTTCCTGCCAGCAAGTTTATCAGACCATTTTAGACTAGTGCAGCCTTATCTAGAGATCTTCAGTGCACACTTTAAGATCCTTCTCCTTTAGCAGGCACAACTGTAGCCTGGGATGGCCTAAGTAGTTTGTTTCAGAGAGCATATTTACTGTCTGGATGCTTCTGCTGAACCACCACAATTTAAACCCCAGCATATGAAAGTAATTTGACAGTCTTAAGCTGCACCAAGGGAAATATAGGTTAGATATTAGGAAAAAATTTTTTACAGAAAGATAATAAAGTATTGGAATGGTTTACCTGGGGAGGTGGTGGATTCACCATCTCTGGATGTGTTTAAGAAAAGACTAGGTGTGGCACTTGGTGCCATGGTTTAGTTGCGGTTAGGGTTAGGTTGAATTTGATGATTCTGGAGGTCTCTTCCAACCTAATGATTCTATGATTCTATGGACTGTAGTGTCCATTCTCCTAAATATTTTGGACTAAAAGCGATGATTCAGTATCTGCTGCATCAACAGCTGAGTTGTTCCTGAAGCAGAAGCCACCGTGATGCAGTGACTGTTTTGCTTGAATTTTGCATTACTTTAGTTGGCTGCAGGGGAACTAGAAATTGTCCTTATGCCAGCCAGGTCACATTTTCCTCATGATCTTTTATCTGTTAATTCAATGGAATCCTTTAAATAGTGTGCCACAGGCATTAAGGGTGGTTTCTGGTCTGTATGGGAACAACAGAAGAGATGCTGGAGATAATCACCTGGCATAGAAAGACGTGCAAGAACACTCTCACACAGTCACCTGCTTTGGTCTGCTTGTACCTGGAGTTCGAAAGGTCATTTAATTCATGTATAAAAGTCTCCCTCAAACTGTCTCCAGCCTACACAGCTTGTAACCCTTGATAAAGGCAAAACTCCCAGAGATTACTGTGGGGAACAGGAACATGTGTTTCCTCCTATCTATAAGGCTCTTGTCAATGACAAGTAGATCGAAAGGACAGACCTAGTGTGACTCTTGAGGATGGTGCTGTGCAGGGCCAGGAGCTGGATTTGATGATCCTGATAGAGCCCTTCCAACTCAATATATTCTCTGATTTTGTGACGCACTCTGGTCTATTACCTGGGAGTAGAGCTCCCCTTGAATCCACAGTAATATATCCATACTCGTGATATTTTACTAAGAGTACTTCTCCTTAAAACAATTCTTATATAAACAAAATACTAGTTAAAAAAAGGGCAGGACTAAATGGCTACCATGTTTCAGTAGATAATGCCCTAGTCCAGTTTTAAATGATCCAAGCCCTAGGTCCTTTGTCATGGACAAGGTACAATCAATCTGGGTTTTGCTGCTTAAAACAACTCCTGTCTGTGGATTTGTCACCACTGAGCTCTGACTCCATTTCACACCATCAGACTTGTCTATCACGTCAGAGCCACAGCTGACTCTCAGCAGCTGTAAATCAATACATCTTTTTTGATTTCAATGTTGTTTCCTAGCTGATGATCAGACCAAGGATTCATTAAATGACTTTCCCATCTGGGTTGTGATCTGTATTTCTGATTACATATAGTTTTTCTCCTGGGTTTACCTTTTGCTCTGGGTTTATTTGCTTTATTAGAGCAATATTTTATTGCACTCCTATTCTAGCAAGTTACCTTGAAGTAGCTTATTGAATTTCAAAAAAAGGTACATTTTTAAATGATTAAAAACAAAAAACCAAAATGGAATCTCCATTATAAAATGTCCTGCCTTCAGAATTATTGCCTGTAAGTCGATGACACCTTTCTGGCTTTTGATTTCTTTCATCCGTCATTTCCAGACCCTAGCAGACATGAGGCTGTTTAACTTTGTGTCTTAGGTTCCTTTTGACAGAGGTAGCTAAAAATTTGGAGCATGTTTGCTCATATTTCCATAAAAGCAAGCAATTTTAATGTATTCAATTCAAGCTCTCTAGTTTTTCAGTTCCTGTAGGAAAAAAAAAAATTAAGCCATGTGTTTACTCTTTGTGACCTCATGTTTCTCCTAAAGTTTTTTAAAAATCCAGAGATTATCATTCAAGTGCTTTTTCCTTGCATTTGAATCATATTCTGATTTGTATTTTCTTGTATTTTGTATTTCAGAAGCGGTATCTCAGTAATTTTGAATATGCAGCTGCCATTCTAAGTGTTTTCTAAGGGTGAATGTTCTCTTTGTGCTTTTACCTTAGAGCAGTTGTTAGTTAAGAGCATCAAAGTCCTACTTATGAAGAGCCAGCTCCTCTGAAGGGGCTTACCTCACCTTTCACCTCATCCAGAATTTAGAATGTCTTGAACAGCCGTCTTCTGTTCAGAGCTTTCAGAGTGGGTGATGTCAGCTGGAAGAGACTTTGTCTTCCCTTCACAAGTGCCTACTCAAGAAATGCTCTTGAAATACAAGAATAAGAAGAATAAGAAATAGCAAGTGTTACTTAAAATAACTTCTGTAGCTGCAGGTAGCAATATCTGCTCCCTTCTGGGTTGTAGGCGCTCCTACAGCCACTGAGGAACATTCTGATACAGGTCAAGAGAGGTTTTTCAGAAATAGGGGTAAAACGTCTTCCCCAAATTTTTCATCATGAGTAGTTGAGATGCTGTGCATAGCCAAGAAGGGAACATTAGGATCTCTCTGTATCCCTTTTACTCTTTTGCCTTTAGGACAAACTCCTCAAAAGCGTATCAGGGAAGTCTTACTTGCCAAGAGTAAACTCTAAACTTTTGAAGAACGCTTGTGGTCCTTGGCAGTATTTGTATCATGATGTGCAATGTGATGTAAAGTGTCACGAGTGCATGCTCATGGAAGAGGAAATAAGGGAGCTCTGTTTTAGATGGGAGGAGAGCTCTGTTTCTAGAAAAGGGACTGAACCTCCAGCTACTTGGAAGTAATTCTTTTTAGCAATCCATTTTAATTTAAAATAAAGTTTGCTTACTGTTGTGAAAATCATGCTTCTCGAAATGATCTGTCTTCTTGGGTGAGCAGAAAGAAATCCGGCACTTGCAATGCCAGTCATCTTGAAGAATGCACAGCCACGCTGTCAAAAATGTCATCACAGCATAAACTGCCTGGCAGAAACACACTCAAGGACCAGGAAACAGCTGGATATGAGAGCCCATGTAACATAATCTCGTGGTAGTTTGTGATTCATTTGCGATGGATGGAGTAGAACCTCATTCTCAGCAGGGTCTTGCTAAGTTTCAAAGTTATTTGATGAGGTTCAAGTATGAACAATATTTTCATCTCTGACAGACTGGTGACCTTCCTGGATAAAGTGAGGAATAAACGATAATTGATTGGTTACACCTTGTACAAAAATACAATTTTGGGCATTATATCTGTACTCACAGGAAATGGTTGCCAGCTGCTTGTGAGGACTTCTCTTTAGGTCTAAGTGTGCTTATAATTGTCTTAATTTTCATTTCTTTCTGACAGCCTGAGGATTAGTAGGAATGCCTGTTGCAGTTGATTCTTGTTTACCTCTTTTTGATGTTTGGATTCGGCACAGGATTAATGAACTCTAGAGTTGGGAAGTGCTTCCAGATCCAGAGTTAGCACAGATTGGCTGTTGTTCTAACCACAGAGTAGATGGAGTGTTCTGGTGTAATTCCAAGGGACAGCTTGGATGGGCTGCTTCTTTTCTCAGAGGTGTCAATTCATCAGAATTTTCTGTATTAGGGAAGAGAGGGCAATATCTCTACTGTACTGAAGAGATTGTGTTTAATCTGCCCAGATTATTGCATGAGTAATTGAATATCTGAACAAGACAGAAATCCTAATTAGGACAAACAAACAAAAGTTGAACTGCCAAAAAGTTTTAGTATCCCAATCAGTAGAATAGCTATGATTTGTATTAGAGCTTTCTACTGGCATTATTTATTAGCATTTATCATGGTATCACACAAAGGTTGTGATTGGGAGGGACTTTTGGAGATCATCTTGACCAGTCCTCTCCTCAAGCAAGGCCACCCATCTGCTCCTGTCCAGATGGCTTTTCAATATCTCCAAGGAGGGAGACTCTGTAATCCCTCTGGGCATCCTGTGCCCGTCTTTGGTCATCCTCACACTACAAAAGTGCTTCTAAAGGTTCACAGGAGCCTCCTGTGCTTCTTTGTGCCCATGGCCTCCTGTCTTTAACTGGACACCACTGAAACAAGGCTGTCTTTATCTTCCTTGCACCCCCCCTCCTCATCTTCATTAATCCTCTCTTCAGGTATTTATATATGCATTGGTAAGATCTGCCCTGAGCATTCTCTTGTCTGGGCTAGAGAGTCCCAGTTCTGCTGTTTATTCTGCTTCACCCTTTAAGACCCTTATTAGCTCATAGCTGCCCAGTCATTAGCTGTGACCAAGGAGAATGAAAAATCTTTTTCCAGATCTTGGCTTTGCTGTAATTGCAGGATTAGCTTTAACACAGTAATGGAATTCCCTTTTGGATTCTGATTTCTGCAGCACATTCTGCCTTGGTTGCAGGGCAATATGTAAAAAAACCCTGCATCACAATGAGATCAAGTTCTAAATGTTGGCCATTGGCTTCCTTGCTGTGGGATGTGCCAGAGTACTTTGCTCTTCTGTAACCTGCACTGGTGGCTGTGCAAGCTCATTGGTGTATTTTACCCTGGACAAAGTCCCTAAAAGAGGCCCAGAGTTCAGGATTGTTGATACAGTAAATGAGAATTGATAGGGCAGGTGGGGCATGGGAAAAGTGCTTATGGCATTTCTGAGCAAATGGAAAGCAGCCACCTGAAATTACTTCTGTGTGTAATAAGAAAAATTATTAGGGATTTTACCAGACAGAATCTGAGAACAGAGCCTGCTGTTTCTCCTGCTCTTTTAGGAAGAACATGATGGAGACTTGCTGTGGAGAGAAAGCTTGATGTGGTAATCACCAAAGATTGGGTTACAGAATATCACAATTTAGTGTGGGAAATTTAGATACATTTCTCAGTATGTTTGGAGTAGTGATGAATTTTGTGTGTCTAACCTGTGTTGCTTTGATCAGAACAATGGGTTCCTCGTGGCTGGGCTACCTTTGCTGCTTTGGACTTTCACAGGACCAGAAAAGAGAGGAGCTGCGCTCTGGCCAATGCTGGTATGTGCTCTAGAGAGCGGCTCTCCTGCCTTAGCTGTCAGAGGGAAGCCCAGCCAGGAAATTTCACACTTCCCGTGCAGGGCAGTGGAAGCAGCCCACCCCATCACCCCTCTGTGGTGACACATCTGTGCACAGGCAGAGAGCTGCCTCTGCCACAGCCTCTGTGCCTTCCAGCTGAGGCAGCCTGTGGCAGCCCCTCAAGGGCTCTGCATGAATTTTGACTGTGTGCCTTTGCATCAGAATGTTCTGAATTCCAGTGCAATTGCACTGGTGTCATGTAAGGGAGAACAGCATCTGCTTTCCACTTGCTTTAAAATGGTTGTTTTTTAATGTAGTAGTTATGTTGGGTGTATTACAGACTGTTCCATGCAGATAAAATAAGCTTGATTGATGTTTAAGTACTATTGGATACAGTGAATTAAAGTGCAAAACTTCCATGAACTTTTTCAGTATTTTCCAGGAATTAACTTTCAGGTCACATGCATCCCAAACTAATCAAGAAATTCTGTAGTAAAAGCTATTGGACAGATTGATACCTAGCTTTCCCCCCCCCACCCTCCAGTGTATTCTTATTCTACTGTTGTTTAGAACTAGAGGATATAAATGAAATAAAAGTATAGAACAATAATAAATTTGTTATATATTTCATTAAATGTAATGTTTAAAGGGACATTTTTCAATGACATCTCAGTAGCAAAAAAAAAATGCCATTAGGGTAAGTATACACAGTTGGATAATTATGCTCAAGACTGTGTGCTACATTTGTCACTGCCATTGAATTTGCTGCAAGTGATTGGTATTGCTATTTTAAAATTAAATTTGGAGTTTATTTAATTTTTTGGAAAATACTACAAAAGTCTGAGAAGAAAGAAACAAAAATGCTAATAGGCTATGTAGAACCCAAATCAGAAAAAAAAAATTAAAAAACTCATTCCTTATCAGCACCTGAGGTGGTACAGAAGTTAATTAATTAATTAGTAGGCACTCTGAGAATCACCTTCAGCAAGAAACTATCCTTATTTCAGATACATAAGGACAGTGTAACTACAAGGGTGCAACACATATTGATTGCCAAGCTGCTTGGCATCTCCTTCTCCACTTCCTTCACCTTGCAAGGAAAAGTTGGAAGGAAAGAGTAGGGATGCATAGTAGACTATGCTCTCCTAGAGGTATTCAGCCATTTTCCCTGTTATGTGCAACCAATCCCAATTATTTCTTGATTTCAGAAGACTTACGTCTCATAAATATTTAAGAATCAGCTTCCAAATGCAAACCCAGTCATCGGGAGGAAAGAAAAGAGTTGTCTGAAACTTTGGAAAATGGCAAAAATCTTGTTTTAAAACTCAAACTAAAAAATGTTTTTAATGTGAATAACTTGCACCAAACATTAGGATTCTGTTGGTAAAAGTATAACCTTAGATATTTTATGGCACAAAACTTTTTATAAGGAGATTACAATCTTGATCTCAAGAATTTCTTTGGAAATATACTTGTTACAATATGCAGAATCTCATATTGATAATTTGCCTCAAAACATAAAAGCAGACAAAAAACTAATGAGAGAAAAAATATTAAATTAAATAATTCCATCTGATTTTCTGCATTTCTAAATTTTTAATCCAGTGATCTTATCTGGTCATAAACTTAGTCTGTGAAAATGCCACATACAAAGTGGATGGAGCCATCTAATTTCATACGCTTAGATTCTTACACTTGAATATCTAATCCCCATCTTTAGATATAAAAGGGGATATAATTAAGTTGCTTGATTAAGACTATAAGGTCCTTGAGGCAAAGTTTTTTGCAAAAATTGTTTTTTAAAGCCTTCTTTAAAGACCTGTGGTAGTATTAAATGGATATAAGAACCACAATCCACACATTTTCTTGCAGAATTTTTATTAAGTAACAATTATGTGAATATCTGTGTATTAGGGTAACAAGCTCCTTGTTTCTGCTATTATGTGCTGCAGTAAAATTGTTAAGCACTTTTAAGAAACAGTTTAAATTCCTGAAAACCAATATTCATTAATGACCTTGAAGGTAAAATATTTGAAGCCAAGCTGATAATGTTTAATATTAATGTAAGTACCAACAAATGTTTCCATTTTAACCACTGGTAACAGTCTTCCACCAGTAAGGTAGATCCTGAGTAACTGCTGTTACAGCAGATTTTTGCTGAGGCAAAGATCTCTCTTCTGTGCTGGAGATCTTCTCTCCCCACACCACATATTTGTATCTGTCCAAATGAATTATTTCATGTAGTGACAGTGAAGGCATGGGAATGGTTCTGCCACATTTCAAAGGGGGACTATTTCCGCCTTTGAAAATTAATGCCTTGTGTTTGCCACATTTGTGGACAATGTGAGGGAGACCATTTGTAATTGGATAGCATAGCATTATCTCTTTGCTGAATTACAGGAGCCTTATTTAAAGACAACTTTTGCTCAACAGAGTTAATTTGTCAGGCAAGGAATGGCTTGTCCTAGCAAAGCGCTGGCTTGCACACACAGGCTACTCTCCCAGCATGGTGCATTGCTTTTTGTAAGCTTCTATATATGTCTCCTACCTTATTTCAAGTTAACAAACATTTTAGAGACACAGACTAGGAAAAAGAAAACTTTTTTTTTTTTTTAATATTCACTGCAGTTGCAAACAAAAGTTCAAATCTCTGAGCAGGTATATTTTTGTCTGAGGTGCTTTTCAACCTGAGTTATCCTGTGATATCTCTTTAATTGTAAATTATTCAAAGTTATAGATATAAAAATAGCATAAAGCCCCCTTCCACTCGAAGTTTACTTTATTGAGAGATATAGTTACAGCTGCTTTATTGGTGAAATGCCGTTGATTTTCAGAAGTATATGCTGCCCTGGCAGTGTTCAAGGCCAGGATGGATAGAGGCTTGAGCAACCTGGTCTAGTGAAAGGTGTCCTGCCCAGGGAAGGTAGAGCTGGAGTTAGATGATCTTTAAGGACCCTTCTAACCCAAATCATTGAGTGTTTTTATGATCTGCAGACATTTATGCAAATCGGTTCCTGTATCCTGAAATAACCAACCATAGCTTCAGGTGTGCAGTCTAAAGGTATTGATCATGGAAAAATTGAAGGCATCTGTTGCTGGAAGAAATACAGGGTTTGGTAAGAGCTGGGCCTTGCTAAGCTCTTCATGTGCTGAGGAAAGTGGGAGCACTCAGAGCTGATAAGCCGGGTCCAGGCTGCCACGTCCGCTGGAACACGTTGGGTGTGCCCGTTCACCAAAAGGGAAAGGGAAGGCAGCACGAAATGTGGATTCTCAGCACTCTGTCAGGCCCCGGCTTCCAGCTGGGAGTGGCTGTGAGGACAGGGAGCCCTGAGCACCCTCCAGGGGAGCTGCTGGCAGGAGGGTGCCCCAGGTGGGTCACTCAGGATGGCTGCTGTGGGTCCTGCTGGTTCTGACACTGCCCCGGGAGAAGCAGGGGAACCAGCGCTGCAGCGAGCCCCCCGAGCTGGCCAGGGATGATTTCTGCAGGTAGACATGATTTACGGTGGGGTTTTCAATAACTCGGGTAGCCCTTCCTGGCCTCCTGCTTCCTGAAGCTTTTTAAAAAGCTGATGCACTTTCCATCACTTGAAGAGTTTTGTCCTGGCTGTTCCTGCCCAAAGTAGTTCTCCCAGACCCCGTGGGCTGCTAATGGAAGTGGGCAGCACTTTATGCCTGCCCTGCGTCCTGGCCCACAACAAATCACCCTCCGAAGTCCATTACAAAGCAAATAAGGAGAGGCTGCTGCTTCAGCAGAATGTTCCATAATGCAGAGAATTTCATTCCTTTGTCTGGAATGGAAAAAGTGCCTTTCCAAGACATAATACCATGAGGGCTGGGCTCTGAACTGCATTAGAGACCCACCCTGCACCCTATTATAACTGACTGCTCTTGTGTGAAGAACTGCTAATCAAACTCCTGTAATAAAGAAACTGTCAGAATGGACTTACACTTCTAAAAAGCCCTCCAGGGTCAGTAAAAATCATTAATTCTTTTTCAAAAAGCATTCAGCTCTCTGAAACATGAGGAAATGTGCGAGGCTTATTCTCAAGCCTCTCCGCTCTCTCCATTTATGTCAAAAAGTTTGTTAAATTTTTAATATCATTTCAGTATTCTGGGAACTTGGGCATCAAAAAATTCACTCACTGTAGTACTCATGATATGAGAATTGACACTGTGCAGATAATTTCTTCCTGCATAGGAATTTCATAGCTTTGAATCAACTATGGACAAAACAATTAAGAGAAATGAGGTGGGGAAGTCACATAAAAGAAACAAGAAAGACCATTTTTTTCTAGTTATTTTTTCTCCCTAATCATCTGCAAAATGCATTATTTATGGAACATGTTGTTTTCTGTGGCTGACTTATGAAAAAGCCTTGAATCAATAATTTGGTAAACCCATTATAAGGATCATTTTGTAACTGGTAAGAACGATGTTGTTCAAACACATTTCAAATGCAATGAACATTCAGAAGAAACAATAATAATTATGGCAGATGGCAAGCAGAGACTTTTGCTTTGAATGCAAAAGTGCAGTTCAGACAGCTATTTTGGTTTTTTTTTGCAACTCATAGGTTGTCTGCCAGAGGTTCTTGCAAACCAGATGTATGCAGTTGATCCCACAGAAATCAATGAAGTTGCATGCAGAAGTGTGAGACTAAAAGATCTTTCTTAAGAAGGTAACTTCCATTTAATGAGGTTCCCTACTTTATCTTGGTTCTATATCTCAAAGGCTTGTAAGCAATATTTACCTTAAAGGTCACCATTTGTGCCACTCACTCTGCCTGCACAGTGTCAGAGGGAGCTGCAGCCCAGCTTTTCTCTGCCACTGTGCTGTTGGGGCAATATGTTGCCATGAAATCCAGCCTTGACAAGAGAAATAGAAATAGCTGAAGACCTCAAAGACAAAGTTAAATTTGTAAATAATTTCCCTAACCAATGAAGCTATTTGTTTTTAATTCCATTTGCTCCAGATAGTCTGAGTGTGGGGTGTTTTTATAGTCAATATTGCTGTTTTGTAGAAAATATATTGGGTTTTGACAAAAATTGTTGTCATGAGTATCTCACTTGGATTTATTATTTTCCTTCAAAAATAGAAATGGTTGAATAGGCCAGTATTTGGCTGATAATAAGACATTTAATTAAAAAGTTCTGCTACAATACATAAGGGGAATCATGGTTGTCTTTTCTCAGATGATAAGGCTGAGATTTCAAGCTCCGTTGAATTGCTCTTGATGTGTTCTGACCAGAGAATTCCATGATATACCTGGCTTCTCGATGATGGAAAAGATTATGTTGCAACAGTGACACAATGTGCAACCTAAAAGATAAATCTGCGAGGGAGATTAGTAAGAAGAAATATTAGAAGGATACTTCCTCTTGGTCTCCCATTTGGCAATGTTTCTGAAATGAAATATTTTGTTCTGAAGTAATTGTTCATTTTTTTAAAAAATTATATCGTTTTTCTGGCAGAAGTCCTTTCTTTTCTACCAATTTCTTTAGTCAGATACTTAGCATTCATTGCTAAAAATGAAGCTGTGTGGCAGGTTATATTACGAATGTGTGTTACTGGTTTTTACTTGACAAATGAAGCTTTAAAAATGCCTTACTCTTGAAACAAAAAAAAATTATCTCCTTATGTATCTGAGCCATGGTCCCAGAATTAATTTCTGTTTATTTTTGTTCATATTATGAACAAAAACGTCAAATGTATGGATGTTTTAAAAAAGAAACAAAAAAGGGTGGTAAAACATTAAACTACATTTTTAATTAGAAGCCAATTGAATATCTTTGGTGATGTTTATCTACTCACATTGCTGCATTGGCAACTCTTTGCAAATATTTATTTTCCTAATAGTAACTAGCCTATGGTCATTCCGCTTCCAATGGACTTAGAAATTGCATTTAATGCTGGTAAAAAGGATATGACTCTGAACTGGAGTCGTGAACATGAACTTCAGGTTCAGATGAGTATGCTGGACATTTTCCTTGGTCTTTTCTTCCAAAGGTGAAGGAAACCTGGTAATGAGAGATGGAAAGGTGCTGTGGTTTAGCTCACCAAGCTGAATGCCCCTTGGAAAATGTCTGGGGTTTGCTGAGTAAGGTGTGTGAATTAGATCCTATGGAAGCTGCACAGCTGCAGTAAGCACAAATGGTGAATGCTTAGTGAAATGATATGGCAAGTACGTAGCAGGGAATCTCTGGTCTGATTTATGTTCCTAGAAGTACTTTTTTTCATATCTCAAAAAAGCAGCAAGTCAGTAGTTAATAGAGAATCTGCACATAGATCATTTGCATGGAGGGGAAATTGTTAAGTGCTTCAATCAATTTAACATCTCACTGGTATTAACGAGGAGGGCCAGCAGTCAGATGAAAGGCAGTCTGTTGAAATCATTAGGTACTGGTTTCTTATCCCAGCAGGATTTCCAGCTCTGACTTGATGATCTCATTAGGTTGTGCTGGTTTTATCCTGGCTAGTCCTTGGGGAGAACAATTTTTTTTACTGCCTGGTACGGATCATGAGAACTGTAGATAATAACAAATGTGTGAGCTATATGCTGTTAGTAGCTCATGTGGCTCATGTTTCCCTGTAAAGGACATGTTACAACAGCACATGGAAGGAGAAAGCTGGAAAT
Organism: Oxylabes madagascariensis; assembly: GCA_013400675.1. Taxonomy (NCBI): domain Eukaryota; kingdom Metazoa; phylum Chordata; class Aves; order Passeriformes; family Timaliidae; genus Oxylabes; species Oxylabes madagascariensis. Next base: position 23,070 of record VYZR01064938.1, read on the forward strand.
ATGTACCAGTGGAAAAGAAAAAACTCCAAAACCTAAAGTCAAACAATAAGGACCGTCTGTAGAATAGCAATAGCATTATTTAGCAACACATGGAGCAGCCATAATTTCCAGATTAAAGAGGAAAAGTTATTTGTTGGGTGTCAGGATGATGAATAGATTGTTTTTGCATTACATCAACACAGCTTTTATTTTCAGTATGTTGCAGCGTTGAATCAGCCTGTTACAGTTGCTGAATGCAACCCCAAAGATAAAAAGGGTTGTTAGGCCAGTAGCAAGAACAGTAATTCATTATCAGTGACACCTTCAATTATTACAGTGAATAGGTAGGTGCCCTGAAAACATATTTGCCAAAAGCTTGCTTCTACTTTGTACTTTGAAGAGATGTTGAAACTCTCCTGATGACTGTTTCAGCTCTGGATTTGTCTGTCTTCTTTGCACATATGGATTGCCTCAGGCCTGATTCAGGGTTTCATTATTGAAAGAATATAAGCAGCAAAGTCAACAGCAAACAGCTTGTGTAGAAGGGAGATCATGTCAGAGGATCATAGCAAAACAGTTTGCAAAGGACCTTATAAAATGGAAAGGACTTCTGGAGAGCATCTGATCAAATCCCCACTCAAAGCAGGGACAAATTAGAAAACTTTCTTGGGACATTGTCTGGTGGGGTTCACACAGCAATCTGCTTTAGGAACAGGTGGATCATCTGCTTTTTTGATTGTTTGCATGGGCATTCAGAGTCTGAATGTTTAAGGTGTATCTGGACAAGATAAATTGAGTTGTGTCTGGAGCATGTTGCAGGAACAGCTTTGTTCAGATTTTCTGGCTTGCTTCTATGACTGATTCTGCCTTGCAGAAGAGGGACTGTTAAAGGGAAGATCAAGAGGAAAAGCAGGCAGAGCCAGTTTTCACTGTGCCTTCATGATCATGCTTTGTCTCACAGTTGAGTATAGTGAGTAATAGCTGACAAAAAGTGCAAATAGGAACAGAGTGTATTGAGCCTTGGCACAGGTCATGGATCAGCACGTTATACAAGTGCACTGTTTGAACCTGCTGGGAAGATGGGGAGAGATGTTGCTGGGTACTGACTGGCAGCCTGTGCCAAATAGTGGCTATAAAAACCCCTCTTTTTGGGCCTGAAGCTGCAATGGTGTCCTTGGTTCTCGGGCTGGAAAAGGATTGTTTTGTCT
>VYZR01064943.1:8277-22061 GCA_013400675.1 Oxylabes madagascariensis
TGTGATTCCCTTGAGCCTCACCCTGCTGAAAATCTACTTGACGTTGACTTCATTTTGCCTACTATCCTGAAAACAAAAAAGTGTTTTTGTCAGGTATACCTTCTTGAAGGACAGAGTGACTCAGCCTTGCAGAAGGGAAGCCAGCACACCTAGTTTGCATTTTGGACAACTCAGAAGTCCACCCAAATCAACCCTCCATACCCAGTATATGGAAAATCAGGAAAATGGAGGTATATACACACTGGTCTCTTGTCCAGAGTGGGACAAAGTGTTTACCATACTGAATTTTAGATGATAAAATTATTTTTCCAGGTTTTGCAAAACTCTTCATATAGCTGAAAGTATTCTAATGCAGAGGGAAAAAAAAATTAAAAAGGGGAAAAAAGCGTTAGAATAATACTTGGTAGTATATTTACTTAATTTGAGGAATGTTTGCTATTGCACACCTTAAGACTGGTGTTACCTGGGACTTCATTGTGACATCATGAGATTGGGATGTGGGGAATCTTTTTCTTTGCTTCCCAGAAAAGCATCATGTTATTTTTACTTAAGACCTTTATTCAGAGATGGGAAATTGATGCTGTTACATTGTCTATTATTCTATAGATGCTAAATTCCTTTCAAATAGACCATCTTTAAGTAGTAAGCCTCAAGGTGCTAGGAAAAAAGCAAAACTTACTACAATGTGGTCTGAAATTTCAATGATGTATCAAAGAGAAGGGGTGTTTTAGGTTATAAATATTCTATTTTAGCCATGTGTATTTTGAAATATTATTGTAGTTCAGCTCAGAAAGACTAATTTTTTCAGTCTCTAAGACTATGCAAGTGTCAGTTAGTGCTGAATTCTTAGGATGCAGTGTTGCTCAGAATTTCAGAGTGGGTAGTTACTGGGGAAGTCAGAAAAGTGTGCATGTGAATCCTGAAACAGAATCTGCTTTTAGTAGCAAGGCTTGCTTTAGTCAGTGTCATAGGAGAGAGCATTGCACCTCAGGCAAGAAAATGTGACTGTTTAATGTTTGAGACAGATCTCATGCTTAAGCCCAGAAACTGAAGTATAACTGTTGTTTGTTTTTATTTTAGCAGGGAAAAAGCAATAATCCCAACTGGCAGTCCAAAAATAACCAGATTGGAGGGTGGAAGGAAAAAGAAGGAAAAGGGAAGACTAAAATGGAGAGGTAAATTGTTATTGTGTGGCCACAGTTCCCTTGCAAGGAGGAGCAGGGAGGCAGCATTTTATCAAGAGTATGTGGGAATGCAGTGGTCTTTGGTGACTGCAAAGGAGGAGCAGAGACACCACTGCCACACCACACCATTTGAAATGATTAATGAGATTTGTGGGAGAGAAAGGGGACTATCTCCAGTTCTCCTCTGGAGATGTAAACACCTTGTGGTCTGTTGTTTTATAAAGTTCCTTAAATACCTCCTAAATACTGGACTTTTTCTAGTAATTCACTATAATGTTTTCTCTCCTCATTTCTATGGTGACTCCTGGTCTCACGTAAATAGCTTTAATCTGGGTGGTTCAAGCATTGGGCAAGTCTGATTCTTTGCAATGAAAGTGTGCAGGAGCAGATTCTTATTTTCCTTGATCATCAGATTAATGGGGGGTGTTGTGGATGTTGTGGGATTGTGGCATGTTTAGGCTGTGATATGTGGATATTTTGCATCTTCTTTGTATTTGTGGAAATGAAAAACCTCAGCCACAATGGAAGGAAAGTTATGAGTCCTGAGATGGATTCTCCCTTTTTTCTGATTCATAAGTGAGCTGTGATATGATAACATTTGAGGACTGGAAATGTGATGGTAGGAAAGTAGAAAATATGAGACTCTAAAAGTGCTGAGAACCCAGTCTCAACATCTATTGCTTTTTTTTGGTCATGAAAATAAATTTAAATGTTTCTTCTTGAACATTTTAAAAGTGCAGTATATTCTTCCTGGAAAGTACTGCTGCTAGATATTACATAGGCTGCCATTTTTAAGGTTTGAAACATAAATGCAGTACAGAGGAACATTTTGCTAGTAATTAATATTATTTCTTTATGTAACTTTATTTTTTATTGTACAGCTTTGTTTTATATTACGTTTGGACTCGAAGCCTTTCTTCTATGTTTTGCATTAGTAATTACAGAAAAAGTTGGTAGTTTTCTCTAATCATTTATCTCACCTCTGGTTTAAAAGAGTAGATGTCAACATGTAATTATATTCCTTCAAAGCTAAGTGGTCTGGAGAAGGCTGAAATAACCCAGACCGTACTGAAAGATCATGAATGTTTCATTACAGAAGAAAAATGCAAAGTCCTGTGTTTGGGCTGGGATAACCCTGCACAACGGCACAGACCGTGAGGCCAGCTGGCCTGCAAGCAGCTCTGTCGCGTCTGGAGGTGTCCCTGGTGGATGATGAGTTGTGGATAAATCTGCAGTGTGTCCTTCCAGTACACAGGCAGTCATGTCCCAGGCAGTGTTACCAAGCATTATCAGCAAGTCCTTCCTTCTCCTCCTTCCCCTCCTTGTGAGAGCATATCAGGAGAGCTGCAACCAGTTTGGAGTCCTCTGCTGAAAGAAATTCCCTGACGTGCTGAGTTGAGTCCAGCAGAGAGCTACCAAAGTGGTCATGGGGTTATGCAGGGTGAGGCTGAGAGAACTGGGTTTGTCCAGCATTAAGAAGAGATGCCTGGTGGGAGGTCTCATTGCTGTCTTCACTACCTAAGATATACAGAGGAGACAGAGCCAGACCTTCTCAGAGGTGTGTAGTGAAAGGACCAGAAGCCACAGACTAGAGGAAACACAGAAAATTGTGACTAAAGACTAGGCATTTGGGGAAATGAGCGGGGTAAAATCATGAGAGCAAATGTACTGTGAGGCTGAGGGATCTCTATCCTTGGAGGTATGCAGAACTTGGCTGGACTGGCTTTGAGATGGGTGCTTGGACCAGATGACCTCTAGGTGCCAATTTAGGTGGTTTTGTGCATACTAGTGAAAGGCCAAGAGGGACATAAATGGGATTTCCAATGGGATTATGGCACATAAGAGGCATCTCCTTAGAATCACATGCATGTTTGTGGGTTGGAGTTTGCTGGGGCTTACTTTCCTTCTGGCTCTTACTTTCACCTTAACTTACTTGAGAACATTTCTGTAGTTTCTCATTTAAACATGTTTTGATTGTTTTATGTTTTTCAGATTTGCAATCATAACAATTTATCTTCTTTCTCATAATAACTCTAGCAACTGATAAGGGCCTTGATGATCCAATGCCCCATTCCTTTGTAAGCTTTGATCAGTGAAGTAGATTAAAAAATCAATTTCTGAATTATTCTGGTTTGGATTTTGCCTGGATACTGTCTGTAAATAGTAGAGATGATTTACACTTATCTTTCTCTCAGTTTCTGCTTCAGGCTCTCAGCAAGCTCCAGCACATATGAAATGGGTATGACGAGCTGTAGCAATATTTAGAAGGCTCTGTTCAGAACTGTAGTTCTAGCAACTTGTTTCACATGTAGTAATTTTAAGTTCTGGAGGACAAGGTAAAAAGCTAGCAATCTTACAAACAGGTGAGACACAGCACAATCGAGTCTCTGATGGAACTACTTTGTAAGAAGAATGCAAAAAGTACACTTTGTGTGCTTTACTTTAAATCATTTCCTAGCTTTAAACCCATTTGCTAGAAGTTATTTACTCTCTGGAGGCTGCTTTCATGGACTTTCTTGAGAGCTGAAGTTACTCAGCAGTTCACCTGCTTTGAACCTGAGTAAATGGGCAGCTAACAAGAAAATCTCCCAAGCAAGGATTTCCACGTACCAATGTGACTTACTTGACTCAGATGTTTTCTTTATTGCCACATGTCAGTCACCTGCATATCTGTGTTGTGCAGTGTGTTTGGGCTCCCCTTTCAGGAAGGTCACTTGGCTGAAGTTCTTCCCTGAGTTCAGCTGAAGGCAGTTCATTCCTCCTATAGAAGTCTCACAGTATCCCTATTTCCTGGGAACCCTTGGAGCATGGTATGAGCTGGATGAGCTGCTCTGGTAGGGGCAGCTCATCCATTTCTGAATTGATGCAGGAGCTGTAGGGCCCTGCTGTGCCCCATCAGATTAGACTTTGTCTGTATGTGCATGGATAAGATGCCAAGAAAAATGTCACTACTGAACCAGCTTATCCCACTTGCAGCCCATTCCCGTGGAGAGCAGTCTCTGGCAGGCAGGGCACCAGGCACACGTGATGCAGATTAGCCAGGCAGTGGCTGTCCTCCTCTAAAGAGGACAGCTGGGGGAACACAAGTGCCTGTGTTGTGCAGTGCCCATGGACTGGGCTCAGCACAGTGTTTGTGCCTGTGTATGTTCATGCCAAAAATGGAGCATCTTGGGACCATGATTGCAGCATGTGCATGGGTGGGCTGGTGTGTACAGAAGACTCAGTCATTTCACTATGATGGCCTGGGTAGACTTTTCGTGGAGCTGATGTAACTTTGTGATGCAGTCTGGTCAGATGCTCAGGGTAGCAGTCAGATACTGCACTCTGTGTTACTTCACTGTTTAGTGTCCTTTTCCATTGAGTAGCAATTGAAAGTGCTTGTGGGCCTGCTCCTACTCCCCCTAAAGTCTGGTCACCCCTAGTGGTGCTGGAGAAAGACAGCTTATTCCTACCATATTAGAACAGTTTGGATTATCCCGAGGAGAAAGAAAAAGCACTGAAAAAGTGAAGTGAAAGGAGGGAATATCACAAAAAAATTAATTATTTTTGTTTGATTTTGTAGTCATTACCTTGTTCTCCCTTGGATAGGTTAGAATTACAAATTTTACATAGCAATTTAAGCTAGTACTAAACTTGTGTATAATCAGCCTTTAAAGTCTGTTAACTAGTTTTATACTCAGAGAAAAGCGATGAATTGCCAGCTTCCTGAAATGCATATACTTCCTATGAACTACCCAGACTGCTCTAAAAGAATCGTGTCATCAGTTTGGCCAGCTGACAAGGCATATGGCAAACTCTTTTATGATGCCTGTTATCTGTAATGATAGCTGTTTGTGTAGCTGTGCTATTCACTGAGTGAGAGTAGAACAGTAGTGCAGCAATTGCTACTAAGTGGAACAAACTGCAAAAGGAAAAAAAAAAAAAAAAAAAAGAAGACCAACATTTTAGAAATGCAAGAAAAAGAAAAGCAGCAGTCACCCTAGGGAGTTTCTATAGCAGCAGTAATCTGAAACACCCAGGCACATTGCCAAGAGCTCCAGTAGGTTGTTAATCAAAACTTCCAAATCTCCTGCCAATCCAAGGCTCTCTTAGCATCAGAAGGGAAAGCTGTCACATAATGATGTGATACTTCAGTTACATAAAGAAATTTTCAATTTTTTTTTTTGTGAGGAATATTCTTGTCCTAAACAGATTTTTTTTCAGCCTTTAAGAGAATCCTTCCCATTGGAGTTTCAATTGAAGTAATGTATATTTAAACGTTATTACATTTAATTTTTAATAAGCATACAGAATACTTTTGGATACCCTAGAGAATATATTCTCTTTTATTGGTTTCAATTAGGTGTTCCAGTAGTAAAACACAAATCTTATAATTCTTCCTTGAAATGGCAAAAGGTAGTAGTAAGAAGATTAGGCAAGTGTCTGTGTAAAGCAGACATTTTAATTGCAATGTAAAATTTAAGTAAACTCTGTAAAAGTGCTCCAGTTATCTCTTTAGTTACCAGTAATATATGGCTTTGCTTCAGGCATTGAATGAACTAAAAAAATAGCATCAGGCACTTCCTGTTTGTTTGGATAGTTGATTTCTTAATATTATCACGCAGTAGGCATTTTTTTTCAGCTGATGCTGACACATCCCATTATCTAGGAGGTGTTTCTATTGCGTAATCTGAGCAACGGTGAAGGCAGCAGTGATTTCAGTCTTTTCCATCTTAATTTTCTGGGTGATGATTTTTTCAGTTTGCTTGGAGGGAGAGGAGAACGCGGCAAGACATAAAAGGAGAGTGTGCATTTTGGCGTGGTTTTCCGTTCCTGCTGCTTGCCTGGCTAACCCTCGGTGCTCCCAGTGAGGATGCTGGTGAGAGGCAGGAGGGAGGGCAGGAAGCAGAGGCAATAACCGCTGGCCATTCACACCGGGAGTGTTCCATGGCACTGCGCTGTTCGCTCTGCCACTGGTGGGGTCAGTGCTAATTTACACAGTCTGGCATGTTTCGAGGAGAAATTCACTGCTAAGGGAATGTCTGCGAGTACACGAGTACACAGGGATGCCAGTGAGCTTGGAGAGCTGTGGTTTTAAGCTGTGTTTTTTTTATAGGAGCTGTGCTGCCATAGAAACTGAGAGACTATACGTAAGCTTTGTCTTTCTATGTAAATAGCCATAAGTGCCTTTGGCCTGCCTAAATCTTGGGAGAGAGAGAGATTTATGGGGCTTAGGAGAGGAGAAGTTCCCTCCCCCATGACCCTATTTCCCAAAAATACCATATGTCAACAGGATTCTTTTAAGGGAGCTGTTAAGAATATTAATGAAACAGAGCATCCTGTGGTTTTTGTAGGATAACCCATGTCAGTTGATGTGGGGAAAGGCTTTTACCAGTATAGTTTTCAGCCTGTCAGAATGGAGTGAAGAAATTTGACATGGAAGTATAATGCTGAGTATTGCTTTATAGGTCTCAAATTTTGTGTTATAGCTGCTGTTTAGCTCCATATACTTCTGCTTTAGCACAATTCCAGCTATTGAGAGTAGAGTCGTTAATACCATAAAGATCCCCTATGACATGATAAATCAGTCTGTTATGGGCCAGAAGAAATGCTCAATAGCCTTAGGCAAAATAATTGTAAGGTAATAAACCCAAGAAGATGGTATGTATAAACTGAAATACTTTCAAGCCAGTAGGGACACTCTTTAACTCAGTAGTAGTTTGGCTTTTGTTTCATTTACTACACTTACACTGTAGCTATGTAAGAAATACACAGTCTTCTCTTGGATCACTGACTAGTTTAGAGTGCAGAAAGAGCCTAGATATCTTAATGGGGACACAGAAGGAATAAAACCCATGCTATCAACTTCAGATTTCTTTGGAAATGAAGCTTTACGCAAGGATCAATAAAATAATTCCACTGTTTTGCCTATCCATCAACTCTCCTGAAAGACTGTCTGCACTTCTGTTAAACATGAGGTGGCTGTCAATGCAGGTAGGTGCAGTATGGCATTGATCTAGTTAGGTAATGTGACAGCTTTGAACATCCTGAGTTTCAGTGCAGGCTGGAGACTCCAAGTAAATACTCAGAAGAGTGACTGGTCTTGAAAAGCCTGTGGCAGAGCATGTTTGGCTGTGGATGGATGCAGTGGTCTTAGTAATTGCAAGCAAGATTAATTTCCCCATTTGATTTGGACATTTTAAGCTGTCTGAAAACTGTGCATCTAGTCTGAGCTATGTCTGGGTGCCTTTTCCTGCCAATGGAAAAGTGATGATACATCTTTTCTTAATGTGGCTGGATGAAATTACATGTGCTGAATATCCCACTTGGATTGCTACCTGAGTATGATTTTATGTACTTCAGGCCATCACAGGCCCCCCACAAGTGGAATGCACCTTCACGTATTGCACACTTGCTTCAATGAAGATGATCAAAATATCACTTTTTTAAAAGAAAATAGTATACTTGGATTGCAATTCTGTGTTCAGGACAGACCACAAATTGGAATTTTATACCCAAATCCATCAGTCATTTGTGTAACAGGCAGTCTAAATCATGCTTGTGATACTGGCAGTCTACTTGTAGAGCCATAAATTATTGATCTGCTTCCTGCAGATAGTTTGCCCTTTCTGACTTAGACTAAAATTATTTACTGCCTTGGTTTTTTACAAATGCTTGTGTCACTCAGGCCTTGTTAAAAATAATAAAGGCAAGGACTTCTTGAAGAGGTTTGAAAGATAGAAACTCCGTAAGAGAGTTCAGTCTCCTACCTGATACTGGGTTGATCAGTTTATGCAGACCACTTTTTCATGGCAGTCTTCATTTCCACTTCTCAGTGGAAACAGAAAAGAATAACTTGCACAGAAATCTGAAGTTTTTTGGATCCTTTTCACTGATTTTTCCTAGAAATCCATTTACAAAATGATGAAGAAGTTGTTCTAAAAGCTTATCCTTGTAAAAGGACTCTTTGCTTTGCAGCAATGGGTTTAATGACAAAGGTGCTTCATAATGAACCTGTTTTAATAAAATGCAGTAAACCCTGTGAACTTCAAGTGTGCCTTAAATTCCTGCACTATTTTTTTATTTACTTTTAATCTGGCAGAAACTGATGGTTTGATTTTCAATTTTAAAAAGCTGTTCATTTTATGAGATGTGTAATGAGTTACAAATGTAAATTTGATCTAGGAAAAGTACAAGAATTTTCTACTGCAATTGGCCCCCTGGCATTGTGCCCCAGAATGGAGATAAACAAGGACATATAGGCTGAATGAAAAAATGTCCCTTTGATATCTAACGTGGTTTGGTTTTAATGTCATGATTATTGCAGGCTCTTACACACATTGGGCCATTGTGAGAAGGGAGTGTGAGAAGGACTGGAACGTCGCTAGCAATCAGTCATTTGTCTCACAGACGTTTACAATTCTTCCCTGAGAGTAGTAAAGACAAGAATATCACCATAATCTTTGGCTATGGGAAAACCAACTTTTGTTCTGAGACCCACATTTACAGCCATCGCTGAAACATACCGTTGTGTTATACATTTCAGCTGGACTCCTATTCCCATGATTTTTACTAACAAGAAAATGAGTCTCTTCTCAGAATTGCATTTAATACACCATTTCTATTTTTCAGATTCAGCCCACATGGTGCTATGCTTGAATAAAAGCAGATTGGCTTCCTTTTTTATTCAGACACTCTGGCTAACCCTCATATACATAAAAGAACTGCATCAAAGTTACCACCCACTGAACATACACATTTTTTTTCATGAATTGGGTCCAATCCCTTTTTAAAGAAGCTGTTAAAGGGATTGGGTAGCTTCTTTGCATGTTACGCAGATTCTTCCTACTTCGCAGATTCAGCAACAGCTATTGTTGGGAGCTAAAGAAGCCATTTTCCTACCAATTCAAGTGAAATATTAGTCCTGCTCCATAATAAGCTTAGTGAGTATTTACTGGGTACTGAGGTAGTAAAGAACCACTAGAGATCTTGAGTGGAATATAAATAGATTACCTTTTACAGGGTCTCAATGAGAGGAAGCTGAGAAATATGTCAGCTGTTTAATTATTAACATTCAGTATAAATCAATAGCAAAATAGGCTTTGATAGTGATCTTCAAAAGGGTTTTAATCATTACTTCCCTCACACACAGAAAGTAAGTCTGAGCACTGGGGCTTTAGCCCCTGTTTCTCTTAACTGTACTGGAAGGCTACCACTGTGGTGTTGCAGTGACTTTAATAGCAATAATTAAGATTGCACCATTATTTAAACATATTGGCATTTGGGACTATTGCTACCACTTGGCATACCTGGGTAATTCCTGAAGCACAGAGGACAGACTAATGAACAAAATTCACTTAAATCCCATTGAAATTAATTAAGTTGTATGATAGGATTGTAGATTTTGGGCCCATGTGATGCACGTGCATGGCACAGAGTGGAATCAAAAGGTTTATAATTTTCCTTTAGTGTGGTGTCTCTGCCACCTGACAGGATACTGATGAGCACACTGGGTCCTGGGGACAAGGACAACTGTGGAGCCCAATTTTTTCACAAGCCCACTTTCACAGTTTGATTTGTGCACTTCATTTTGCATTTTATTTGCTATTACAAAAGATATGGTATGTAAGCCCCTGGGGAGTGAGTTCCCTAGTTTGTATAGGAAAGTTATTCTAAGTGAGGTTGGGAGGAGGTGTGGGATGCAAAGCAGGGTGAGGCAGGGGGAGAACAGTTTAATGCAGGTGCAAGTGACATTGAGAGAAAAGAACAGAGCTGCTAAATTTTCTAAGTCTTGAAGTCGTGCTGCAAAGTGTTTGAGAGCCACATCTTCCTGATGGATTCCCTATAGCTATCGAAAATAGGATCTTCCGCTATTCCTGCAGAAAGTCCCCACTCCCTCATTCCATATTTCTGCTTCTTCAACTAAATTCATGTCCTCCCACCTTCCGGCTGCTCTAACTCTGTCTTGCATCCCTAATGTACAAACTGTACTCATACCAGGTTGCAAATTCTCCAGAACTGCCTCCGCCTCTAAACACTTCTCTTACAACCTGTTCATGTCCTTGCACACTCCTTCACCTCAACATCCCTTATCTGCAGGATCTTGGAAGCCTGGAAGATGAACCTAGGGCTGCAGCTGCAGCTATGCTTCCAGTATATTTAGCTTCCCTGCAGTCAGTCATAGCTAGTCTCTGTCTCTGATCTCTTGTGTGCTAGCCAAGGTGCTCGGCCTTGCAGGCTCCCACGTGTGCATGACTGAGTCCGTGCTCGGCCATGCAGGCTCCCAGGATGGAGGGAAGCTGTGCTGTTTGTGCTGTGACCTGGCTTCCAGAAGAGCTCTGGTAGAAAGGAACTCTGTGTGGGCTGAGTTCCGGCGCTGTGCTCTTCCCTTCCTCATGTTACCCTACGTGAGTGTGCCTACAGTCAGGTGGTAGTCTGCCATGAGTATTCTGCTTTGTATATGGGAAAAAGTGTGGAAAAAAGTGGAAAAAAGTGAGGCAGAGAACAGCTGGGGAGAATAGGAGCTGGTGCCTGTGAACTGCATTGGCTAGTCCAAATCCAGCTGGATTGGATGACTGGATGACTGGATTTCCTGTCCAGTCACTGGGTGACTAGATTTCCTTTCAGTGTCACCCAGTAGTGACTTGGGGGTGGGCTCACTGCTGAAGTCATTAGGCTGCCTGGGTTGTCCCATGGGTCATGTCAAAACATTTATCACCCACTATGTTTTCTGATTTCTTGGTGGGGTTTTTTTGGGGTTTTTTTTGGTTTTTGTTGGTGTTGGTTTGGTTTTGGGTTTTTTTTGCATGTGTGTGTGTTTTTGGTTTTGTTTTTGTTTTTGTTTTTAATAGTGAAACCTAAACTGAACCAGTATGTGTGATTCTTCATACAGTCAATTACCTTACTTCTGCAATTTTGACAGGTACTATTTAAGCTATAGCTTTTGTTATTTTTTAATCCGTTTCAGGACTGTTGGGGGTTAGGTTTGTTTCTTTTTTACTTATAGAATTTTTCCCCATAAGTTGCTAAGAGACTAACTACAAGGTACTTGTGGGTGCTTGACCAAAATAAAGAATTGGCCAGAGTGTGTAGCACCGGGCTACATTTGGTCTCTGGGAGTTTTCTCTCCAAGGGAAAAAAGATACTGTGAGGTTTGGGGGCAGGTAAAGGACGGGGCTGGAGGCAGCTTCGCTCTCTTGCTCTCGGCATTGGAGAGAGGACGGTCCGGCCGCTGCTGTTTGCTGCGGGAGGGCTTCACTGTCCCACTGGGTCTGGCCCTGAGAAATCTACCATCGTCTGCTCGTGTGCCCAGGAATTCTGAGCTCACCTCCTCCTGCCCTGCTGGGTGGGCCCTGTCCCACCACCACCGTTGTCTTTGGCACTGCTTTGAGGCTTTTTGCTACGCTGTATGCCCACACTGCCCTGCTGGGACATCCCTGCTGCTCCAGCTACCACCGGTGGAGCTTCTGATACATCCCACCCACCAGCCCGGGATTTCCCACCATTCCAGCTTGGTCCTCTCGGAGTCCCGCAGGGGCATTGAGACCAGACTGCCCCAGGCTTTGAGAAAAGTCTCCTCGAGGTTCCTGGTTCCTTTTATCATTAATGCTGTAGTTGTTGTTTGTTTGCCTTGTTGTACATACTAGTAAAGATCTGTTATTCCTATCCCCATATCTTTGCCTGAGAGCCCACTTAATATTCAAAATTTTAATAATTTGGAGGGGGGGGGGTGGGCGGGGTGTGAATTCTCCATTCCAGGGGACATCCTGCCCTCTCTAGAAGATACTCGTCTTTCAAGCTGGGACAAGGACCTAGATAGAAAATATTTTCATATTGAAAAATGCAGTTTGAAAATCTGATCTGCAAAAACCGTATTTTGAAGTTCATGTGCTTAATACCACAAGTGAAATTTGCTCAGCAAGTGTGCTTTACTGTAGTTATTTTCTGGTGTACTGATACTGGTCAATAGGAAAAGAGTTTTTTCTTCTTGTTAGCAAACATCTAACAGTCACACTAAAAATGACAGAGTGCATTATTTTATTCCTTCCTTTACCTCCCTGATCTCATCCTTTTCTTGCTATCGCTATTGCAGTGCCTCCTTCAATTAAACAGATAAGTAGACCTCTTCCACTGCTCATGCCAACATATATTGTTTGGTGTGGGGTTAATAGTTCACACTTGCTGCTGCTTTTCTGCCTAATGCCAAGTCAATATAAGCTTGTTCAGATTCTGTTCAATTCCTGTACCTTCAGAATTTGAGCTCTATTGCCTGCTTCCAAATGTTTGCCTGCCTCTTGGATAAGCAGAGTTCTTCTGCCAGGATGACAAGATTTCATACGCTGAGCCATCCAGATCATCTTACCATGATCTCACAATGATAAATCTTCAAGAGAAACATTCTCTTCTTGAAGTCCTGCTAATGTACACTGTGTTCGCTGAGGAAAATGGTTTAGAGCTTTGAATCATTTCATTAGAGTTGTATCATTTTTCCACAAGGGAATTTCAGATAATTACTGATCTGGAATAGCATAAAATGAAATCATGTCCCTTTATTTTTCTTATCATTATCTTAAATTTCACTGTTCCAAAATATATTTTTCAGTATTTCTGTTCCTAAAGTTATGCTTGAAAGAAATTTATCCTTTCCATTTCCTGCCCTTTGATTTTTCCTTTCAGGTATTTTTATTACAAATAATGTCATATTTTAGTTCAACTTATTTATAGGATATTATTACACTGATAGTTACGCAGAGTTTTTTAAATCCCACAGTGGGTCCACAGAATGACAAAGCTCAGTAGCAAGTCATCTGAGAAGACATGTTACCTGTAACCCTCCAAATTAATGAAATAAATCCACCAGTAATTTTGCTTTTGAACTTGTTTGTCCTGAACCAGTACTTTAGAGTAAAGTAGTGTAGCGACTTGCTACACAGATAGTTTTTCGTTTTGTATCACTTGATCAGGAAGCTCATTTTGCTGAAAGGCTTAACAAATACTATCCAATGCACTAATTAGCCAAATCAGTGAAAGCTGGTAAAGTTCCATCTGCAAAGGATTGGCATAACAATTATATAACCCCAAGTATGTCCAAGCAGATCCTGAACTGTGTAATACAAATGACAAAGATCAGTTCATGGAATAGTAAAAGTTGCTGCTTTTCAATAAATGATTGATAATGGAACAGTAATTCAGAACTTAAGATTATGGTGTTTAAATTAACCATCATATTTTATGGAAAAGAACCATTTTTATATCCTCAAATACTTAATAATCTGTGACTCAGTCAATTGCTTTCTGAATCATTTTGTATCCTGAAACTGTAAAACTTTAGGAAAATTGTGCAATTTTAGAAGAAAAATGCAAGAAAAAGTCTTAAAGGAAGTGCTTCTAGCAGAATGTACACTTTGTGCCCTGTTGAAAAAACTTTTTCTTTAAAGAAGGAAAGTTTTTGCTTTGAGGATGCTCTGTTTCTTTTTCTCAGCAGATCTGTTGAGTTACATCTTCAGAGGTGTTTGCTGATGTTCAGGATACCATATCGTTTAGTGACCATGTCTTTATTCTGATCAAATTAGCAATTATTTGCCTGATTTGTTGTTGTTGTTGTTGTTGTTGTTGTTGTTG
>VYZR01064959.1:7004-29316 GCA_013400675.1 Oxylabes madagascariensis
AAATAAGTGTTAAACAAAGAAGTGTTGGTGGGCATAAACAGTGTCTTTCCATTCCTTTGAATCCAGTTTGAATCCATTGAACTTACAATATTATAGTGTAGATAACATCGCATGTATCTTGCTGCTTTTTTTTTCAATAGAGGTAACATTTTTCTGCAGTTCACTACTGGTGATGAAGACACATTCAGGCACTTCTAGATGCATCCTCTTTGCAATGTGCCTTATGATGATTTATTGAAATTTCAGGAAATTTGCAGATGCAGAAAATGGATTAAAATAAATGAAACATAAGCATGCAGNGTAATTACCTAGGAAGAGTTATAACCTTTTCTTATGCAGTGATATTATCCCATTCTTAGTAACATTTTCCCATGATTCTGATTAAGGTTCTATTATTCTGCTCTTCATTAGTTTTCTGAAGATGAATATGAAGAAATCTTTCATATATCCTTAGGCAAGTAGCTTCAGATCATATGTCTAACTGAAGCTGGCATATAGCAATTGCTGTTGACATGAATTACTGTTGACATGAATTACTGCTAAAGAGTATTAGTGAAAAAAATAGTAAAATCCAGTATTTTAAATGTGCTATTGGCACAATGAAAATAGTTGGACTGCCTGAAAGCTACAACAGAGCCAGCATAAAAAGCCAACAATAACTCGGACTACACAAAAAGAAGTGTGGCCAGCCAGTCAAGGAAGTTGATTGTCCCCCTCTACCCTGCTTTGCAGTGCAACAAAGATACAAATGTGTTAGACTGGATTCAGAAGAGGGATGTAACAATGGTCAGAGTTCTGGAACATCTCTCCTGTGAAAATCTGAGATTACTGAGTTTATTCAGACTGGAGAAGGCTTCAGGGAAAACTTATTTCAGTTTTGCAAAATATAAAGAGGACGCAGGAGAAACAAAACCAAACCAAATGAAAAACCTCAACCACAAAACCCCAACTAATCAAACAACTAATTAAAAGAAAAACTTTTTACTAAGGCCTCTAGTGACAAGATGAGGGGCAACAGTTTTAACTAAAAGAGGGCAAAATTAGTTTGCATTAAAAAAATCAGAGACATTGTGAATGCCATATCATTGCAAGTAACAAGGTCAGGTTAGATGGAATATTGAGCAACATGATGTCGTGAAACATACTCCTCCTATAGTGAGAGTGTTCATCTAGATGATCTTCAATTGTCTCCTCCAACCCTAACCATTCTATGATTCTGTAAGAAGAATGCTTCCCAAGAAGCCATTTTTTTGTATTGTAGACTGAAATATCTGTTTGTAGTTACGTCACCTAGCATGCTCTGAAAAGTGGCCAAAATGTTTTGTTATCTATTCACTGTATTTTATAAAAAAGTATTCTCTTCAAAACAAAACAAACAAAAATTCTAGAAAAGCCCTTCATTAGGGCCTTTATTGTCCTAGGAAATGCCTCCTTTACTCCGAAAATCTCTGAAAGGGAGGGAGACTTTGACAAATTTACAGTTTGTTACATCTCTTTTTTAGTTGCTGAGTAGTTGTCAATTCCTTTTATCTTTCAGTGAAGCATCTCTCAACCATGGTAATGTTAATGGAGATAGAGCTAGCTTTCCCTGAACTGCAATGTCATGATGCCTTTATATCACTGAGAAATACTAACTTAAAATACTTGTCATTCCATAATCCTTGTGTGCAATACTGGAAAGGTAACTCCAGATTGTCCCTCCAGCTTTGGGTCTGATGGCAATTAACACAGATGTGCAGAGCATGAAGACAGACATATCACCCGTAATTGCAGTGGTCTCATAATTCAGTTCTCCAGGGACTGCTTCTACATTCCTCACATAACTGGGAAAGTAGTCTGGAAAATAATCCTCTACTTTACTGCTTGGCAAGAAGAATTAGAGCCCTTGACTAAAAATTGTCTTACTCCTTCCTTCTTTTTATGTAAGACACACAGTTAGGTCAAAATGTATGCAAAGATCCTTCTACCTCGCCAGGCAGACGTAACGATGCCTTACATTCCCTTTCAGCAAACATAGTAACTTAAATCCTGTGCTGTGAGGGATTGGAGATATAGGAAATTCACTGATTTATTTTACTTACTGTACTGATCACAAGGCGCAACACAGTTCTGTAAGCCAAGTTTTCCAGTGTCTTGGTTAGAAAAGACAGGGATCTGCTAGGGAGGGCAGGACCTCCCTTTGGAATGGAGAATGCAAACCCCCTCCCTCCGAATTATTAAAACTTGGATATTAAGTCAGCTCTCAGGCAAAGATATGGGGATAGGAATAACAGCTCTTTACTAGTATGTACAACAAGGCAAACAAACAACAACAACTACAGCATTAATGATGAACAGAACCAGGAACCTCGAGGGGCTTTGTTTCACAAAGCCCGGGGCGGTCTGGTCTCAGTGCAGGACTCCGAGGGTACCAAGCTGGAACGGTGGAAGATCCCGGGCTGGTGGGTGGGATGTACCAGAAGCTCCACGGTGTAGCTGGAACGGCAGGGATGTCCCGGCAGGGACGGTAGCTGGAACGGCAGGGATGTCCAGGGGCTGCAGGGCTGCAGCGTAGCAAAAGGAAAGCCACAAAGCAGTGCCGAGGAAAAGCGGCGGCCGTGGGACGGGGCCGACCCAGCCCCAGCAGGGCAGGAGGAGGCGAGCTCAGAATTTCTGGGCACACGAGCAGATGATGATAGATTTCCTCAGGACCGGACCCGGTGATGGCAGTGAAAACTCCTCCAGCAGCAAGAGCGGCCTGACCGTCCTCTCTCCGATGCTGAGAGCAAAAAGTGCCCGGCTGCCCCCAGCACTGTCCTTTTCCTGCCCCAAAACTCGCGTTATCTCCCCCCTCCGAGAGAAACATCCAGAGACAAAAAGAGGTGTAGCTAAGTGATACAAATCTCCTTTGGCCCCTTTTGTTTCTCTTAAGTACCTATTCAAGAGGAGCAGAAGATGTTCCTCTACCTTAAGTACGCAGTAGTTGTGGAAAAAAAATTCTATAAGGGAAAAAAAAAAAAACAAATCTAACCCCCAACATCCAGCCTCTTCCTCCAGTGGTAATGGAAGCTCTGTGAACCATGTTTCTCAAGGCTGTGTTTGTGACAGAGAGAGGGGAAAGCCTCAAAAAAGAGGGTAAGGAGAGAAGGTATTTATTTTCATAACAGATTATTTACATCTTTTGAAAGAAAGGGAAGGCAGGTACTTCAGGGTTTTTTTGCTTTGATTTGGTTTGGTTTTTTAAAAATCTATGTATAAAGTGTTTTTCTGTATCTCTAGGTTTCCAAAAACTTTAATACCATAGTACAACCGAATCACCAAATGGCTTGAGTTGGAATGTACCTTCAGGATCATCTAGTATACCTGGGCTGTAAGTTCCACACGAGCATGTAAATGTCATTGACTTGCAAATGCCACTAGTTTATGAGCTTGAACTTTTTTATTCCTTTTTCTTTCCTCATCTAAGTATCCCCACTTCAAATGTTCAGAAGTCTGTAGGCTCCCTTGCACTTTATTATGTAGATATAATCAAAGCCAAGATTTATAACCACAATGCACCACTTCTATCCAAGTGAAAATTTTTACTGGAATCACCACTCCATTTACCACATACAGATATCATAACTTTAATCCAAGTTAATAAAACTTCTCATCTGTAGAATGAGGCTAGTCAACTACTTTCACATAATATTAGAGGATTTAAAACAAATGAGAAAATATGCAGAACTGAATCCTCCTGGCAATTTAATCCAACAGATAGCACTTACCAGAGGTGTTTTGATGTTCTTCTCAAACCCTGCATTTAGCTATAAATATCACCTTGCAGTTAACAGGACTTCAAAAGCAAATATGAGCAACATAGTCCAGGAAGGGATTCAGGATCCAAGTAATTTATTGGATCTTTCTTTTTCTTTTCTTTGTTAAAGAATTACATAAGAGGGTTTTTAAAGTCAAATACTGTTTCATTACCATGTGTGTGACATGCTAATAGTCAACCAGTTTCTTTTTCTGTGCTGATCTGCATAATTTCTGGGGGCCTTCTGTAATTTTGTCAGGCCATGGAGATTTTGTTCCTAGAGCAAAATAGAAAATTATTGCATTTTGAATGGAAGCACACTGGAAAAATAGTGGATGGGGTAAACATTGTATAATATTCAATACTATTCCCCTACCCAGAGAGTGGAAAAATATTTTAATGTTTGCAAGAAACACAAGTGTGGTGCTTCTGTTGAATGAGACTAACATACTGTGTCGAGTTTTCATGGCCTGGTTTTTGGTAGAGGGGCAGGGCATAGAGGTGGCTTTTGTGAGAAGCTGCTGGAAGCTTCTACTACGTCCAGCAGAGCCAATCCCTGATGGCTCTGAAGATGGACATGCTGCTGGCGAAAACTAGAGATGTTGGTAATGCCTCTGTGATAACATATTTAAGGAGAAAATCTAAACAAAACTGTGGCACAGTTTTAATTCTAGCCAGAGAAGAGGAGGAGGTGAGAACATGTGAGGGAAACAACATAGAGACAATAAGGTCAGTGGAGAAGGAGGAGCAGGAGGTGCTCCAGGTGCCAGAGCCAAGATCCCTCTGCAGGCCATGGTGAGGACCATGGTGAGGCAGCTGTGCCCCTGCAGCCCCTGGGGATCAACGGGGGATGCAGAGATCCATGGGTAACATGCCCACGCTGGAACAGGTAGATGCTTGGAGGAGGCTGTGATCCAGTGTGAGACCAGGAGAAAAGAGAGGGCCCTGTTTCCAGGCTGGGGCAGCTTGGAGGACCGCACCCTGCTGAAGAGTGACCTACATCACAGCAGTTTTGGGAGGACAGTTTGCCTGTGGAAGAGTGACTCGTGCTGCAGGACTTGGGGAGGACTGCTGCTCCTGAGATTGGAACCACATCAGAGAGGTTCAAGGTGAACAGTCTCCTGTGGGAGGGACCCCATGATGCAGTGAGGGACAGAATTATCTCCCTGAGCCAAGCAGAAGAAAACCTAGGATGATGAACTGACCAAACCCCCATGCCCTGTATCCCTGCACTGTCAGTGGGAAGGAGGGAGGGGCTGGGGAATAAAAGGTGGTTTTAAGAGCTTATTTTTACTTCGCATTGTTCTCCTCTGATTTTGTTAGTAATAAACTCACTTTGTAGTAATAAACTCACCAGTTGAGGCTTGCTCTGCCCTTGACATGTTTTCTCCCAGTCCTTATTTCAGCTCATGAACCCATTGTTAAATTTTTCTCTCCTTGGCCCAACTGTAGCAGGGGAGGGTGAGTGAGTAGCTTTTGTGGGTGCTTAGTATTAGGCTAGCACTGGTACCAGATTTGGGAGCAAATCCACTTGAAATAATTTCTTCCTTACTTTTAATTGTTGCATGAGCAAATGAAATAGGCAAAATATAGCTGTAGTGTTCCTGATGGAGAAACCACAGATCTGACACTTATTCCCCAACTGTGGCCACAGACTGAAGGCCTTCCACCTCCTTTTCCTTGGTTCCTTCACAGTCATCTGCTGTGCCTATTCCAAATTTTATGTCTTGACACAATATTGTCTTGGGATTTGTGTCCCTCTGGAACAAATTAAGAGTGGTTGGGAAGAGTGAGTTTTTGAAATACATGTAGATGAAAAGAGTGATACTGAGGTAATTACCTAGGTAGTACCCTTGAAGTGTGTTTGATAGTAGACCACCTTGGACTTTTTTTTTAATCATACTAGATTATGTCTTATGCTGGTTTTAGTTCTTCCATTCAGTATTTCTGTATTGTTTTCTCATCTTAGATAGCTGTCAGACATTTGTTACCATAGTATCTGAGTTTTCCCCTATCTTTATAGTATTTCTCCTCATAGCAATCATATCATGCCATTACCTGTACTAACTGAGAGAAGATACTAACTTGCCTCTGAAAGGGGCAGATAGGGTTGATGTTGAAGTGGGAATTGAAGTTTATGCTCACACATTCTTCACTCTGCATTATTAACTTTATATCTGATATATAGATAGGCGACAACTGCTTATCAATCACACTTTGGGGGTGTCAGAGGACGTCACCGGCCTGCTCATTCTTGAAGAATAGACCCCTCTGCTAACAATCTGGTCTGAATAAAAGATGTTTATTCTTCACCCCTGCACTCTCCTTGAGGAACTGAATATGGTGGTATTTCATAACATGCTTCCTGCAAAAGAAAAGCAGAGTAAATAAAATGTTCATTTTAGTTTTTCAGTAGCATAAAAACTCTCCCCAATTATTTTGGAGAATGAAAGTAATTGCATTTGAAATGGGAACTGAAGATTCAAGAAAGTTTTGCTTTTTTTGCCATCTTCAATGATCTATAATAAGTTTGTCATAAATTACCTAACAACAAGGGGTTTTTTGCCCCTACACTCATTAGCAATGTCAACACTGTGCTTCTTCTGGGCTTCAGTTCAGTGAATCGCTCCTGCTTAAGGACATTTATGAATGTACATAATAGCAACTAAAGTCAATTAGAACCAAGCAAATATTTAACTGCCTATGCAAAAAGAAGATTTTAATTTATCCTTACATTGATGTACTCTTCCCTTTGAGTAGAAGAAAAGTATTACAGTGCCTCAGTTTCAGCCTTTGTGACTATTGGTGTCTGCAGATCCTGTTAAGCAGCACCAGCTTTGAGAAGATTCAGCCAAGGTGTTTCAAAAATAGAAATTTGTTTGCAAATTCAAGAGCAGAATTAAAATAGAAAATTAAAAGAGAAAGAAAATGTTTTCTTTGATCCATCACATTTCATTTAAATAATAATTCTGTTCTTACCTAGAATCTTAGGAGCTTTATTAACAAGAAATTTTCTTTGCTTCTATTTCACCTTGCAGTATATGTAAGTTTTCCACGAATTAGACAGAAGCCAGTGTCGCACAAATTCTAAAAAGAGCATGGTGATCCAAGAAAGATATATAAGAAAACTTGCAGGATTTGAAGGAAAAAGCTGAGGACTCTAGGAATGAAAAAGCAACAGTGATTACCAGGGGAATTAGTTTAAGTAGGGTAAATAAGAAAAAAACAAGTTCTGTTTCCTGCCCACTCTCTCTTTTTTAATAAATATTTATACCTTTTTTCTCAATTTCCATAGAGATCACATCCAAGTATCTAGATCTAACAGCTGACATTTAGAGGAGGAGTTGTTAGTATCCTTCTACTTCTTAATTCATCAGAATTAGTTTCCTTGAGGTATTCCAGTGTACAAAAATCATTTTAGGATACATGGTCACCTTGAATTCTCTTTGTGTGTTTTGTAGATTATTAGTAAAATAAATAGTGATGATCTGTAAAGTTATCTCACTACAGCATTTGTGTTGAACATTTGAAGCAAATATATAATAAACAGCATTCCTCTATTATGAGGTTTTTTCCCTTTAAATGGGAATTAAATATTACAACCTTAATTTAATTTTCTTCAGCACGATCCATGATAGCAAATAAACGAAATATCATTTGGAATATGATCACTCAGATTACTCCCTGTGTAATAAATAGTGCCTTCAGTGCTCTTGGAGGTACATAAGTCTGGTTAAGCCCTGAACCACCTAGTGTAGACTCATTTACTAGTCTAGTGTGGACTTATTTATTAGTCTACACTAGTGCTTGTGCTGCTATAGTTTATATGAGCTAATTATATTAAAATAGACTAATTCCTGATCACATAAACCTTCTGTACCACAGATGGCACTGATTAAACTATGCTTTGATTTTTCATATAATATATCTGTGTTGAGAAATCCTATGTAATCACAATACATTAGAAACTATAAGTGGCTTTTCAAGGTATCTAAAAAAGGAGGTAGATGTATGTTTTTAAACTGTATGTTTGTAAGCTTCAAACACATCTTTGCATTTTCATTTGAAATAAAATTTTAACAATATGAGTTAATAAGAAATTAAATAATTCAATGCTATTTACCTTTTTATCTAAGAGCGTTGTGTAAGCTTTTGGTTTTAAGAAACAAAAAAAATTTCAATTGAGCAGACAGAAAAAAAACTGTGAGATTTACCTCCAATGTAAACCAAAGAATTTTTATATTTAGAAACATCAAAAAACCTCAATGTATAGTCCATTTGCTCTATTAAAAAATGTCAACTTCTTTTGTAACATCTGAGAAATGAAAATTGATATATTGTGCTCTTCTATTTTCTTTCTTATGTTCATCTGTATTGTTCCTCCAGCATTATTTGACTTAGCATTATCTTCCAACATATCTTCTACTTTTCTGTTTTCCACTTATCTGAGTTTCTAAAATCCACTTGACTTCATCTGTTTTCCACAGAACTGCATTCTGCTGTATATATGATATAAACCCTCTTCCTGCTTCCTTTAAAGGACTGACTTGTAACTGGGTTGCTTCCACCTTTACTGATGTCACCTTCTTATTTAGGTCTCTTCTCATAGCTGGGGCTCCCAAATAATTTTCTTTCCACTTCCTGTTGTTGGTCCTGGTTATCAGAATGTTGTGATTCCTCATTTCTAATTTAGTGTTTCTCACTAATTAGTAATACCATAGGCAAAGAGTTGCCAGTTCCAATCCATTTAAAAGGATACTAAACACAGTATACTACAACTCTAAGGGGTTTTTTTGATAAGCATATTTCTGGTTTGAATTTAAATGTAAGCCATATACCATTAAAAAAAAGTTAACAAAAAAAACCAAAATTTTCTCTGTAACTCCATAGAATATTTTAATTAAACGCATTAAAGAAATGAGTTTTCTATTATAATTTTAATTATTCATCTACAGGCATGCTTCGTTTTAGGTATTATTATGAGAAAGTCAGATTTTTGTGAGTTTGTATATGGACACAACCTATAAATGTATGCAGGACCTGAGCAGAATGACAAAAAGCTTATTTAGCTGTATTATTTTTTAAAGGCTTTTATCTGTGTAACAACAGCACACCATTCAGTCACTGATGGAATATGTACTTGATCTTCAATCATGTGAAACATTATCATTACATTTGGTTACCCAAAGGACAAAGTGTCTGTCTCTGAAATCACATAGCCGTTGTGTCTCGTTGGGGCGCAAACTATATGTTCACTTGTAATGAAGGTGTTGTGTTAAGACAGTGTGTACAATCATAATGTGGGCTTTTTGTTTCAAGTTAAGTCATTCTAATAAAAGAAACACATTACAGCTCATTATAGAAAAAAATTGTTCTGCTGAAGTGGCTTAAATCAAATCAGTATCAAAATTGTTTTTGTTAACAGCACAGAATTAAATTGAAGTCAGTGAATAATAATATTTCGTACCAATAACAAAACAAAGACATATATCTCACAATTCTAAACACAAAAGCTTAGTAAACAACTGCAAATTTCCAGGCACCCTTCTGTAACAAATCCTAAGACAATACAATTCCCATCCACACACACACAAGTGGAAGACTGTTCAGTTGCGCACCCCCATAGCTGCACACATCGTGCCTCGCCTTATGGACTCTGAGGATCACATCCTCCCTGGCTGTCGAGGCCCTGCACACACTAAATCCTTCACCCTCCTGCTGCAGAATGGGCACTGCAGCCCCACCTGCACCTGTGCTCCCCCTCAGCCCATGGACCCAGACACCTCCTGGGGGCGGGGTCCTTCCTCTGAGCGCTTCACTGAAACAGCCCACAGCAGGGTGAATGTTCCTCACAGCAAAACTGTCCTGCTCAGGGTTATTCTTTACACAACCTTACACACTACCTGTATTGGAACAGCATGTGTTCTTGGATATGAGGCATAAATATGGAGTTAGTAACTTTTCTTTGGCTTTATAGTTGGAGGGTTACCACATGTAAGATGAAAGAATGTATCATGGTGGGAGAATCTGTATATATATGTCTTCCTCTAAGAAGGTAATGAACTTAATTGCACTTGTATACTTCTGATCTTTGTCTCCTGAAAAACATATATACCTTCCCTGGAAATCCCACTACATTCAGTTGCTTTCTAAATAAATATCCATACAGGAACATCACTCTTAAAAAGGGAAATGAGTATTCAAGGGAGAAAATGCTCAATAATAGCAATTATAATCTTGTACACCAATTTTAATTAGGAGGCTATCTCTAAATTAGTTATTATTTTTTTCTACTAATGCCAGTTAATAATAGAAACTCTCATTCACTGATATGGTTTTATTCAGCTCTTTTTGAGAATTCTTCAAAGTTATTTACAATGGCTCTTCAGGTGCAGATAGCCATGAATTTTGATTACAGAATCACAGAATCACAGAATCACAGAATCACAGAATCACTAGGTTAGAAGAGACCTTCAAAATCACTGAGTCCAACCCATGCCCTAACACCTCAACTAAACCATGACACTGAGTGCCACATCCAGTCTTTTTTTAAACATAACCAGGGATGGTGGCTCAACCACCTTGCTGGGCAGACCATTTGAGTACTTCATCACTTATTAATTATTACTTTTAGTGCATTACCATTCCCATTCTTCTCTTAGATCTCATTTGTTTAAAATTGAAATCTTGGGTTGTTTACAATATAGTTGTTTCACTTTTAAGACTGATTTTCTTTTATTCACTATTTTTGCTTGTCTCCCTTGGGATTTTGTCCACTATTTGCTCCCTCCATTAAAGGAAAAGATATTTTGCTGGGCTGCTTCCAGCTGTAGATGTAGTTTTGATGCCAATTGACATCAATCTCATCCTTGTGTTGATTTGTTGAGAATTCATTTTTTATAAACAAGCAATTAATTTTACAAGTCCAAATAAAAGTCCATTCAGGAGGATTGAGTGGTTTTTGCATGTTCAGCTTTTGATTTCAAAGTCAGTCAAATTTTTATAAAGTCAGTTTGTATCTGTGTGGGCAAGTTTGAACATGATTGTCTGTGTTTTTAAGTTGGCCTGGTTATTTTAAACTATCATTCTTCACAAGCTCCATGCTGTCAGAGGCCAGACAACTTCAGTTTGATTAGAGAAGCGTATTGTCAATATGTAGTTGCGTAGGGATGATTTGGGTTTTTTTGGAGAAGTGGTTGTTTATTTTCATTTTTTTGTTCTAGGAGTTTTTCCTAGTAATACAGGGGATGTCAAGTTCTGTAAGGTAGTCTGAAAGTAGGGACAGTTTATTATTCAAAATGGTCAAATTGCTTTCAAATAGCATTTTTCATTTGGATAACATCATATGAATTTGAAGCACTCTAATTCTCATTCTGAGATATGCACGTATTTTACTTCATTTGGAGTTGGGTAATGAGGATACACATACCTAGATTAAACTTGCTCTAGATTCAAATTAATGGCATGGCTGCACCTTAAGAGGCTATCCTCTAAAAACTGATGAGTTAGGGGATTATCTGATCTGCTCCTTTTTAAAAACTGGACAATGTCTGTTTACGATGACGTTATCTCTGCCTACTTCATTCATTTTTAAATGCCTTGGCTCCAAGTCACCCTCAAGAGAAGAACATCTGGGAATTAAGTGGGATTTCCTCTCCCCATGGGCACTAGCACTTAATGCTTTATCACGGACAAGGTTCTCAGGGCTTGGTAAGGCAACCTCTGTTAGTATGACAATGGAGGAGGAAAAAATATGTTTTAGTCAAAATTATGTGAGAAGAAACAGAGCTAAGATTCATATGTAGCAATTCTCTGTTCTTCACTCTGTGCTCAATAAAACAACTCGAACATTAAATAGCTTGTTTCCTGAAAGGATACTGTAACAACAGGCATGAAATAAAGACAGTAAGTAAAAATAAACTACTTCTTAATTTGGTGACTGATTTCATAGAATCACAGAATCACAGAATCACTAGGTTGGAAGAGAGCTCCAAGATCATCGTGTCCAACCCATGCCCTGACACCTCAACTAAACCGTGGCACCGACTGCCACATCCAGTCTTTTTTTAAACACATCCAGGGATGGTGATTCCACCACCTCCTCAGGCAGCCCATTCCAGTACTTTGTTATTCTTTCCGTGAAAAACTTTTTCCTAATATTCAACGTATATTTCCCTTGGCACACCTTGAGACTGTGTCCTTGCGTTCTGTCTGTTGCTGCCTCGAGAAAGAGACCAACCCCCACCTGACTACAGCCACATTTCAGGAGGCTGTAGAGAGTGATAAGGTCCCCTCTGAGCCTCCTTTTTTCCAGACTAAACCCCAGCTCCCTCAGCTGTTCCTCACAGGGCCTGTGTTCCAAGCCCCTCACCAGCCTCGTTGCCTCCTCTGGACACACTCAAGCGTCTCAACGTCCTTCCCAAACTGAGGGCCCCGAACTGGACACAGCACTCAAAGTGTGGCCTCACCAGTGCCGAGTACAGGGGAAGAATGACCTCCCTGCTCCTGCTGGCCACACCATTCCTGATCCAGGCCAGGATGCCCTTGGCCTTCTTGGCCACCAGGGCACACTGCTGGCTCCTGTTCAGCTGCAGTCACCAGTACCCCCAGGTCAGTTTACCTGCTGCAGCCTTTTCTACCATCA
Source organism: Oxylabes madagascariensis (assembly GCA_013400675.1). NCBI lineage: Eukaryota > Metazoa > Chordata > Aves > Passeriformes > Timaliidae > Oxylabes > Oxylabes madagascariensis. The sequence goes on from VYZR01064959.1 coordinate 19,424, forward strand.
TAACTTTGTATTGTCCTTCTCCTCCCAGGAAAAAATCTTATATGTTTATTGAAAATTGTGTGCAGCTTTGGTCACTGCAATATAAAAAAAATATGAAGTCATTAGAGAGTGTCCAAATGAGGCCAATGAAGGTGGTGAAGGGCCTTGAGGTGAAGCCGTATGAGGAGCAGCTGAAGTCACTTGGTCTGTTCAGCCTGGAGGAGGCTGAGGGAGACTTCACTGCAGTTACAACTTCCTTGTGAGGGGAAGACAAGCGGCAGGCACTGCCCTCTCTTCTCTGTGGTGGCCAGTGACAGGACACAAGGGAATGGCTTGAAGTTGTGTTAGGGGAGGTTTAGGTTGCATATCAGGAAAAGGTTCTTCACCCAGAGGGTGGCTGGGCACTGGAACAGGATCCCCAGGGAAGTCGTCACAGCACTAAGCCTGACAGAGTTCAAGAAGTGTTTCGGCAATGCTCTCAGGCACATGGCGTCAACTCCTGGGGATGTTATGTGCAGGGCCGGGAACTGGACTCAATCCTTGTTGGTCACTTCACACTTGATGTATTTGAAACATTTTTTGAAAAGGAAATAGTTATGCATTTATAATTGTGTATGAAATTGAAAAGACGTCAGGACAGGAAATATATTATTTTTTTCTATTCTGCACTCTAAGATAGTCCACATTGGCTACATTTTCAGCTAATCTAAACTGCCTGCAGTAGAGGTATTCTTATTTATATCTTCCAAAGCAAAATGTTATTAGGACTGTCATTCATGTTCTTTCAGCAGCTCTATTAGGATGAATCCAATTGTACTGAGTTGGTCCAAAAAACAACAGAACTAAAATTTCTAAGGTGTGAGTAACCCATATTCATATTCCTCTTAAGCTGATTTGGAGAGATAAGAGGTGGAGAGATTGATCAGAGTCAGCAAAACTATTTATAGTCAGACTGCCTTAAATTAATTATATCGAGGCTGTTGGCCAGCTGTCAGTCTGTTGGTTGACACATATAAGCAATTACAGCTAAGCAAAATTTCAGCTTCCACTTAATACAGACATCAGCTCTGAGGTCTCTGTTTAAAAAAGAAAGAACATTTATACAGCTTTTTTTTTTAATTCTAAAAAAATAATAAAACAGAGTAAAAAGCAGACATTGGAACCTCAGAAATTATTGTTGAATGCCATCATTATTCCCTGTTAGTCCTTGCTAATGGCATTCCTAATAATATCTGCTCAAAACCAGTCTAATGGAACACACAGGTAGGATGCTGATAATCCTTTTAACCAGTAGTTGAACCCTTTGCTGTGAAAAGAATTGAAACATAGCTCTTTCTAAACTGTGTTTAGAGACTAGTGTTACCAGAAAACCTGTGAGTGGCAGAATTATTGTTAATATAATTGCTGTATATGTACTTTGGGAGGGACAATTGAAATATTAGCCCTGCTAATACACACTGCTGAAACAGTTGTTCTCATAACCAGCTGCTGGAGGGCATTGTCTTTAACCTGCTTTACTCTCAAGCCAGGTGCAACTTAACCCATCAATTTATTTGTGGTTTTTAACATAGTGTGAGAAGATTTGTACTGACAACAATGTAAGTATTTAGTGGTTCTAAATTTTAGTAGTTCTTGCAGTCTCAAAGTATGTGGTGGTGCACATCAAGCTCTGGTTCAACTGAGCAGTATGTATTTCTGACAGCACTTGTAGAGAGAGAATCACAAGATGTCCTAAAAATAGCTGCTCTTCAAGGCTTTACTGATCTCTTAAATGATGGAAATTGGTAATTAGCAGGAATATCTCCATTTAGGAGCACTACTATGACTATGGCAGTCTTTTAGTTTACCACATAAATAGATGATTTTACTTCCCATCACAGTGGCCAGCATGAAGTCTAAATAGATTACTTGAATTCTGGGATGATGTTAAAGGAGGCAAGAAAGGGATAGTGGATTCTTTTTGGATAGTTTAAACTGGGCTAGTATGAGGTGTTAGCAGAATCTGTAAATTAAAAGTCAGTAGGGAATTGTAACAACTTGCCACTTCAAATAACCATTTTTTAACTGCATTTTTGGCACACTTATTTTCTAGTTTATTTTTACTTGCTCCTTGTTAGGATGTACTAGATGCTACAGTTTATGGAATTTTTTTGTTGCCCTCCTCCAAAATCCTGGTTCAATGATGTGTTTTCAATTACAATTAAATTATTCTGGTAAAAACATTCTCAAAAGCAGGTTAGCTGAAGAGTATTATGAAAAAGCTTTATAGCAGATGTCATTTATTATGGCCTTGTGTTGTCCACAATAACACATAAGGAAAAGGTTTTAGAAATTGGTTTGAATTTTATTTTATTTAAAAGACAAAAAATACAAGAAAGGACCAGATGCCAAAAGAAACAATTTCAACTACAGAGCATTTTGCAAGTCTGACAGTAGCAATGAGATCTTGGCTGTGGTTCTGTGAGCATCTTCTACCTAGTGCAGTCCCTTCACACAAACACAGCCCTTACCTCTCACACTTTGCTGCAAGATCCTGGTGTCTTTCCATGAAGAGCTAAAGCTTACTATCAGTAAGGGACACCTGCATGCACAAAAGGCCTTTATCCTTCCTTAATGTATTGCTGTGTAGTTGCTGAAATGCAACTGCTATGCCTGCACAGGTAAGCAGGGGAGGTACCTGATTTTATTAAGTCATAATAACCCTATGCACAGGAGAAATTGGTCTGCTCCTCCTTTGGTCCTCGGGTATTGTTTTGCAGCTATGACCCAGACAAAATTTAGGAGAAATTAAGCAAAACTTCTGTCACTGTCATCTCAAAAAATTTCCATAGAACTGTAATTGTTTGCAGTGGAATACCATGTTCTGGCAAAGCCATGAATTTTAAAAGTTCTACTGTTGCTCTCATGGACTTGGCCTAGCTTCACTTTCTGCTATTATTATGGATGTTTTTGCAGTTCCATGAGGTCCATTACTCTCAATTTCCATAAACTCGATTTAAATACAAAGTTGCCAGCACTAAGGTAAGTCCTGGCTTTCCAGTATTAATGCTATGATTAACTCAGCAAAAATCCATCTATAGCACATCAAGGACAAAGCAGATTCAATTTTCTTGGTGAAAGATGGAATTTCTTAGGTGCAGTGGAGGTAGATGAACATAGCTCTTTTTTTTCCATTTAGTAGCGACACGTTAGTTCCATGGTTCTCAAACTTGAGTCAGGAAATGTACATGTTCATATGACAGAGTGTCACTTGAAAGGTCTTTTAAAATATGAGAAGCAGCTGTCAGCAAGGAATGTGACTATGCCATTAAGAATGAAGAAATGATAGAGGCTTTTGTATGGGTAAAGAACGTGGAGGAGCTAATGCTATTTAAGGCAGAACAGTATGAAAAGGGATGTGATGTGACCAGCATGGGAATCTGCTGGTTATGTACCTTCCTAAAGCACATTTTGCCATCAGTGCATTCCTTCTGTGGCTGTGATGCTAATTCCTATCAGACAGTCCTCATGATGCATGCTTATTTTCATGCTAAATTTTCCTGTGGATGTAGATGAGTCCATTGGGGCTGAATAATTTTCATCTTCCTGTAGCTGCAAGACTATACCAGCCTTTGTGTACTCAAAGTGAATCTCCACTCTTATTCCTTGAAATAAACACAAAAGTTTCTGGTTTTCCTTGCTTTTTCAATCTGCATGCCAGACGTGATTTTAGGTATAAAATGAGGATAAAAATTCATTCATCTGTAATTATATGATCTCGTTTGGCATCTAAAATGTAGGACAAGAAATCAGTGACTTAATTTCCTTTCAAAGTCTTTGTCTATCAGATACAGAACAAGCTTAGTAATTACCTCTTAGTTATTGTGAGAACTGTGCCTTCAGTATTACATTTTTAATTGTTTTTACTTAAGGAAATTTATTTTTATAGATCACTCAGCTGACTATTGCAGGCTGGGTGATTCTCCATTGTTTTCAGTGTCGACAGCAAGGTCTATAGATTATGTCAAAAGAAATTAGTATTGTCCTTCTGGTATATACGACAGGATGCATAAAAACTACTTACATGAGTACACAATAAATTTTCATTTTATATGAGACAATTTAACCCAAAATAAACATGTTTGATAAATATTCACAAAGCACCCCACAGAGATCTTTGGTGTGCCTGAAACCTCCAAGAGTTTCATCATCAAATTAAAATTAGTTTTATACTATAACTGTGGGTGAGATAAACCATCTTTTGTGGGGAAATATGATGTTTATAGTCCAGTCAATTGTGCAAGCAGAATCTGTGTGTTTTCAACCACTAATTCACAAGTCTCTTGTTGGGGAAATTCTATTGCATGCCTTGAGCTGAGTTAAACACAGTCTTGTGCTTAAATACAGAAGATTTAATGTACAGTGCACTGGAACAGTCTTATCACCATAAGCTATTCTACCTGGAGCACACAGAGGCGCAGCAAGAGTCGATTCCTTACATACACATTCAGCGGTCGCAATTCCATGAACATCAGCCCGATATTGGATCCATTCTCCATCCCAGTTCTGCTGCCCAGAGGTGGCCTCTGGCCTTTGAGCACTCATGTAGATGAGTGATGGACTGTTGCAAGACAACTCTGCAATGTATCTCATTCCCAAGGAAAACTTCACTCCCTTATAGGGAGTCCTTCTGTCCTGTCATTCCTATTCTGTCCAGCCAGTTCAATCTCTTCTGCAGCTGGACCTTCTTGTCCTCCATGCCAGGTCATTTCTTGGTCACAAATTACTAAATCTGAGCAGGGACAGTTTTATTTTTCCCTTCACTCTACTGTGTAATCACACAAGCCCCCTAACTTGACCGCTTTTGCCAAATTTTCAGAGGATCAGCAAACTGGCAATTTTGTGGCAAAAGGCTGCTCTTTCAGCAGAGAATGAGAGCTTCTTTGAAACGTGGGGACACTAGAACTACAATATAACAACGCTTGACAGAAATTTCTACTTGTCAACATAGGCTGTAAATCCTTCACCAGCTGAACAGTCATACTTTGGCTACTTTATGATTCATCATCGTGCGTCTTGTTCTGTCATTGACACAAAGCTGTCTCAACTCATTCACTGGCGTCCTTTTGTTTCAAAAAGGTATTTGGCCATAACTAGCAGACAAAAGAAAATCCCGTCTGTAGCCCATTGCTCCTTGGAATAAACTAATCTCACCACCTAATGTGTTGATACATATATCTGTCTTTTTGTTTTACAAATCACAATTTCTAATTTTGCATTTGAACAAACTGTGCCAGAAAGTGAATTAATTTGTTCTTGAGATGAAATAAATTGAATGGGTGCATAAAGTATGTTGGTCTCTTGTGAGATTGTTCTAAACATATGAAAGTTATGGGGTTTTTTTAATCAAATAAACATTTCAGAACATATATAAATTTTAACAAGTGTAGTGGTTTCATGTTCGCCGAATTCTGTTTGCTAAATTTAGTGTAGTGGTTTAGATATTTTTCTGCTGTGAAATAGGACTAGGAGAAAGAAGGCAAAACAGGCCTAACTTAAAGATAAAATAGATAGATTTATTACCACACACCAAAAGAAAGAAAAAAAATGAAAGAGGAGTAAAATGAAGATTTTCAAAGCACCCCCCACNAAAAGGGACTCAGCCAAGGAGAAAAGGGACTCAGCCAAGGAGAAAAGGGGCTCAGCCGGCCGGGCTGCTTCCCATGGCAGCGGCTCCTGGAGATCCAGCTGTGGAGCCCAGCCTGGCCACCCAGGGGCAGCGGGACCTAAGCCCAGCCCTGCTGCTGCCTACGATGTTACCTGGTGGCTCACTGGAAGAAAAGAGGCCAGCTTCCCCAAATCCTCCTGAATTTTAGCCGTGTTACCCAGAGGTGTACATCTGCATTTAATTGGCTAATCTTGTTGTCAGTTTCAAAGAAGATCACTAATTGGTTTTTATCATCCATGCTAAACCAATACAAGAAGTGATATTCCTTAGTGAAATATAGTGTAGTCATCACTGAAGGATGTCAGCTGCTTTCTCATCCAGGATTAATGGAGCTGATAGTCTTGGCTTCAATGCTGTTGTGTCAACAATCCAAGAAATGCATCTTTGTCAAAAATACAAACTGGAGGATCAGGACTTGTGGGGTCACTGGTAGTCTTTTTCTCTATTGGCTTTGGCTAAGTACAAACCAAGTTGGCGATTTTTTTTAATATTAGTTGTTATATTTAAACCACTGTTTCAATCTGATTGAAGAGCATTTTGTAGATAGTATAATGAAATAAGTGTTTTCTCTTATTTCATTAAGAGTTTTGTAGATAATATAATGAAATAAGAGTCAAGTGGAATTTTTGAAATGAACATTAGCAAAAGATCTGTTTGGGAATAAGGACTTAAAATCAGAAGCCTGTAATATGTACAGCAGAAAGAAAGCTTTACAAGAAGAAGCTTGGTAACACAATAAGTTCTCTATTTATGAGGTGATGGTGACATGTTTATCCTATTAAGTATGAATTACAGCTAAAAAATTGTATTCTTCAGATGTTTTCTTTTTTTCATTGCTGGAGGGAATTTTTTCATACTGTCGCAAAAACTTTCAGTGTATTTATCTGAATCATTCCAGTTAGAAGGAATATCTACTTTCTTGAAATAAATACCTTTGTTTCAGGTTTATTTTCAAGATGATTAATTCAAATGAGCAAGTTTTAGCTTTGGGTGGGTTGGGTTTTTTTTTTCATTTTGTTTGGTTTTTTTTAATTTTATGTTTCTGCAACAATACTTATCTAAATATATATTTTTGTATGCAGGTTAATGAAATTGAAAATGTTTGTCAGAAGTTTCAGTGTCTTAAAAATTTAATAAATTGCTGGCATGTTGGTCAGTACACACAAATGTATACTTAATGAGAAAACTGTAATTTTAGTACACCAAAAAATCAGAACTTATCTCTAATAACACACAAGTCAGGTTGTCAGGTGAGGAAATACACTTTTCCTTGTGTAAATAAGCCAATAAAACAACTGCTGTTGAGACAAGGTTATTCTGATTCTTATACCACTGTGATGGCTTTTGCAGAGACCATTTAATGATATAAACATAAAGGAAATATCTTGGATCATTCCCATAAAACTGTGTATTTTGCTATAAAACATATAAACCTGTGAAATTAGGGTGAAAGTGATGGTTCTTCTATCTATATTGTAAAAAGGCAAGCTCTTTAGTAGTGTAACAGCAGAGTACTTGAAATATAGCTTTATCATATTTCAAGGGTGGCAGGCAAATCAACATTTACAGGAAATTGGATGTGGCAAGTCCAATATTTTGTGAATTAAGACATTTTCAAAGGGAAGAAGAATAAACAAATATTTTCAGGCAGTATTCAAAAATATGTGCCAATATTATATATATATATACACGTATGCATACTCATACAAGTCTGTGTAGATTTACAAAAGTATAAGTATATATTTATACATATACATCTAGGGTAGAACAAGGGATGGCAAGGACATACTACCATAGGAGTATTCTTCTCTCAGAAAAAAATATGCTGACATTGTCTGTTTGTCAATGAAGCTTTGATACCTTGAACTCAAGGGGTAAGACACTTAAATACTATAAATTTTATTATTTTTCTGAAATTACTGCAAATAGAGGAGCAAAAGATATGTCCTCCACAACAGAGTATGAGAGAGTGTGATGTCATTCACATAATGGGCAAAACAAAAGTTAGGATGAGAAAAGGCTTATCAAGGTGTTCCTTGGCAAAATAAACTGTTCCCAGTGCTCTGCCTAAAATGCTTTATCCAATGTGCTGACACTGGTAAACCAAAAGTCCAGTCATCACATTCTCCTTCATTCCAAAAAAGCTGAGTAAGAAGCTGGTGCTAGGTATTTTCTTTCTGTCATCTGTCATTTATTTTTGAACAATTTGTTGGTTAACTGCTGCTGCAGTAAACAGTGCTGCAGAGGGACTACCAAATATAGTTGATACCCACTTCATAGAAGAGTTGCTTCAGAAAGGTTTCTTGGTAGGCTTCATAGTACAAAATGCACAGAAATCCAGGAAGGGAGGCTGGGCAGGGGAGGATTGGATAGCACAGTGAACCTTCCTCTTGGACTCAAAAAAAGGAGCCAAGGGACTGAACAAATTGCACTTATGTCTTGAAGGTAACTGGAAATCAGACAGGAGCATGCTGCTAGGTACTAAAGCAGCTTGAAAACTGTGTTAAATAAAAGATTTCAGAGGACAAGGATTTTTATCCTAAACTAAATTAGTTGCAACAGTTTTAACAGATTAATTTTATTTTCAAAGGTGCAGTGATTGTCTCCAGGACTTGAATGCACCAAGTCTTAAGGTATGTTACTTATAATTTCCATAATAAAACAACTCAGTCTGAGTATGCCTTCTATTACAGTTTGTGTATGTGTTGCAAAAGAGTTAAAAATTAAATTAGTTTTGGTGTTAGGTTTGCAAATGTTAAGAATTTTTTTCTCTATATAGAAAAGGTGGGATGTATGCATATTCTGTTCTTTTGGTTGGCAAGTGGGTCACAGGCAGTATATATCATCATTCTTAAATGGATGAAATAGTTTTAAAAATTTTATGGATTGATAAGTTTTGTTCTGCTTTGTGATTTACATTTGTAAATTATGAAATCTGAAAAATAAAGGAAAATGCAATCTCTGCATGATTATATTAACCTTTTCTTTACTGAGACTTCATTTTGATCAATTGTGTATCAGAGGTCATGTTCCTTTAACTCATTCTTTGAGAACTTCATCCTTACATTTTTTATAAAATAAGGTGCTAGATTCAACACTGTGGATAGGGAAAATAAAAGGGAAAGGGAAAGGGAAAGGGAAAGGGAAAGGGAAAGGGAAAGGAAAAGGAAAAGGAAAAGGAAAAGGAAAAGGAAAAGGAAAAGGAAAAGGAAAAGGAAAAGGAAAAGGAAAAGGAAAAGGAAAAGGAAAAGGAAAAGGAAAAGGAAAAGGAAAAGGAAAAGGAAAAAAGGAAAAGGAAAAAAGGAGGAAGTTTACACTCTCAGAAATTAGTTTACAATGAAAATAAGGCTATGTGGCATTTAGTTGTCAATGCAAAACACAACAAAATGCAAAACACAACACAAAACACGTTAAAACACGACAGTGGTTTAGTGTCCTTCCTTCCTTCCTTCCTTCCTTCCTTCCTTCCTTCCTTCCTTTTTCTTCTTCTCCAGGCTGATAACAGTAGTGTTAGAGAACAGTAAAGATTTTTGTTATCGTTTGAATGCCCTTGAAGACAAACTGGTCCTTTTTCTGTGATTCAGGATGTTGCTGAATTATAGCTTAATTCTTTTTTACATTGACTTTTGTTTCACTGTACACTATAACTCCAAAAAGACCTCCAAACCCGTAACAAGAGATTGTGATGGCACCATCACAATGCTTTCTATTCTGAAAGTTCCCACTCATTGTTGCAAGCACCTTTCAACTTTCTTTGTTTTGTTGCTATGCTACCTCTGAAANAAGAATTTTTTTCTCTATATAGAAAAGGTGGGATGTATGCATATTCTGTTCTTTTGGTTGGCAAGTGGGTCACAGGCAGTATATATCATCATTCTTAAATGGATGAAATAGTTTTAAAAATTTTATGGATTGATAAGTTTTGTTCTGCTTTGTGATTTACATTTGTAAATTATGAAATCTGAAAAATAAAGGAAAATGCAATCTCTGCATGATTATATTAACCTTTTCTTTACTGAGACTTCATTTTGATCAATTGTGTATCAGAGGTCATGTTCCTTTAACTCATTCTTTGAGAACTTCATCCTTACATTTTTTATAAAATAAGGTGCTAGATTCAACACTGTGGATAGGGAAAATAAAAGGGAAAGGGAAAGGGAAAGGGAAAGGGAAAGGGAAAGGGAAAGGAAAAGGAAAAGGAAAAGGA
>VYZR01064975.1:13852-26135 GCA_013400675.1 Oxylabes madagascariensis
TGGCAAGTCATTTTGAGTGACAAAACGTTCTGCTTCGGAAAGATTTGAGAAGCAATGGCCAGAGAAGCAACACGATTAACTTTATTATCCTTGGCACAGGAATGAAAATTACAGAGGCCTCTCTTCTCTCTTTAAAGAAGCAGTTGAGAAGCTTTGATGAAAGTGCATTTGTTATTTAGGAAAAGGACCAGATAGCGGGGAGATCAGGTATATGGAGAATGGAGCAGCATTTACACTTGTAAAGACTGCCCAACCAGACAAGACATCCCTTTGCATTGCTGCAATTCTTTCCAGGTGTTTACTTNGCTGTGGGATAATAGCTGGAATTTCCAGATATGTCAGTAGGAGCTGTGCATGATTCTGAGATGTGATGCTAATATCTTAAATTAAAAATGCCTTGGATTGCAACAACAGTGAACATTGTGAATATGGAAATAAAACCCAGTGGCAAGCTATAACATGTCTGCACTGAAGTCAGTGAGGAAAAGGCATGTTGTACCCTGTATTATTTGTAAAGTAGAACATGACTGAACAATTAAAGGCTTGTGTCATAATGGATACACACAGGGAAAGCACTGCAACCTTGATAGTCTCTTCACACACTAGGTACAATGAGCTACTTTTTGTGTGTGTGTGTGTGTGTGTGTTAATATAGAACTATATATATCGCTGGGAGTGGAAAAAATCTGCAGCTAACTGTACGTACTTTTGGCTTGTGACCTAGATGTGATTGGTTATACCTTTTTGTGGGTACTCTGTCATCCCCAGTGTCCACAATGTCACTTTCTCAGCTAGTGTTCTCTTCAGCAATTAAATACAGCTAACTTTTAATTTTATTTCTGTGAGTAAAGCCAAGTAGTTGAAAAAGTGTATTCAGATCCACTTGAAGATTAAGTTTAGAAAGTTTTTTCTTTAAAATTTAAAGTGGATGTGGGATTTTTTTCCANGCTTGTGTCATAATGGATACACACAGGGAAAGCACTGCAACCTTGATAGTCTCTTCACACACTAGGTACAATGAGCTACTTTTTGTGTGTGTTGTGTGTGTGCGTGCAAGTGTCTTGTTGTCTAGCAGTCCCACTGAAATTGTGGAATAAAATGGGTAGGCATGGTATCATCCATTTTTCAGTAATTGCAAAACACTCTAGGATTCTCAAAAGAAGGATGCTCAAGAACTGTGAAATAGCTTTTATTAGGCCATGAGGGTGGGGTGGTGAGGGGATGGAGAGTGATATCATGGGCCCTGGTTCAGACAGTGCTTGTTTAAATCTGTCACATCTGAGTGGGGCGCTTAGAGGCGTGTTTAATGCCAAGTGTGTGAAACTTTGTTGAGTAAGTTAAGCATCAGTTGAGTCAGGTGTATGCTTGTGTGCAGCTTGCCCTCTTCCTGGCTCTATTACTCTACAGCCTGGGAGACTTAACTGCGAAGGGAGAAAACTTGGCAGTGGAGCTGGTTTCTTACCCTGATAAGTTGTAACAGACACATGGGTGATACTGCCTGTTAATTTAGAAGGCATTTAACACTTAATCATGGTTGTCTAGTACAAGCCAGGAAGGACACTACTTTCTGCAGCCTCTAATTGGGTGCCATCAGTAATATAAGCCTAAAATTGTCCCAGTCAGCAACTGTATTTCCTAATCAGCATGAGCGTGTGCCCATTGGGGATCAGACATAGATAAGCGGGAGAGAGGAAGAGAGAGATCTGAGCATATCTACAAGATGAGTGGCATGTCAGGAGCATAGAGGATGTCTAGATTTATGTGCATTTTGGCAGCACTAGTGAGCTATTAATCATTTCTCATGAATAGGGCCCTTGTAAATCAGAGGTAGGAAACACTTTTCGTGGATAATCATGGCAAAAATGTCAGCTTTGCTAGTTGGTCATATGCTGATAGGATGCTTAGCGCTGGAGCAGGCTCAATTGCACGCATAAAATCAAAATAGTGCTCCCTTTACATGATGAGTCGAAAGGAGGGAGACAGCAGAGAGGTGAACTTCCATCAGTATTTGAAAAGCGGAAAGGTAATGTGTGGTAACAGAAATGGAGACCTATAGTTTTTAAAGGTGAAGCTTTACTGAGGGAGCCAGGGCTGAGTTCTAGTCAGCATCTGGGTATAGCATAACACATTTAATAAGGCGCACTTTGCATCATTTTAACAGCTGGCTGATCAGTTCATGGTTTTCCTTTACTTTTATTGCCCTGCAATTTACTGTATATGGCCCTTACGTGCAAATACCTCGTTAGTCACAGGGTTGCATATTTCATGAAGCATACTGAATGTGCTGTCAGAATTAAATACTGTCAGGATAACAAGAAAGGGTGAGGTGTTTCAGCTTTATCACTGGAGGCAACGTTCAGAGTGAGTAGAAAAGCTGGAAAGTTTCCCTTCCAGTTGAGCAAGGCAACAGGCTCTGGTGTTTGAAACTCATTGCTCAAGGACTGACATTTAAAGATCTCTTGGAAGTGAGTCCTGTGTGAGGCAGGTGGGTGAGAAAGCCTCACCCAGGGCTTTCCAGTGCATTATTTACTGTAACCAGTTAGAGCTGAAAATCTCAGTGGATAAATCGGGATTACTGCAAAATAGTTCTTAGGTTAAAAAGAATGGTGTCCTTAAAATGGTTTTGGCTTAAGAAATTTCCTAAGGTTCATTTCCCTAAGTGAACATCCCCCCTGCCCCTTCCCAGTTTCTTCCACTGGCCTCCAGTCCTATCCTGTTTCTCTATAAATTAGCAACATGCAGAAATGGAAATGACACGTAACTGTTGTCCAAGTTAATAATGATCCCAACCACACTAGGGAATGGTTTTGGGCACAGTCTTGGATAGCATCTGTAAGGTGTGGGATAGCACCATGCAGGTGTTGGGATGGAGGCTGCCAGATGATTGTTCATTGGGATTGGGGCTGTCAGATGATTGTCCCACACTGCCAGTCCAAACACGCTGAACTAATGACCTATGGGAGACTTTTAACTGCATTTCTTGGGAGTTGTGAGAAGAAAGTCCAGGCTTTTGAAACTCCCTGAGAAACATCCATAAATCCCCATGAATCACAACCATTTTAAAATCCCCTTTCAAATTAGAAGTCGTGGGTTTTGTTCAGAAAAAAAAAAAAAAAAAAAAAAAAAGTGTTTTGAAAAGCACTCATGAATTAGCTTGTGAACGAAAGTATCCTGACAGTGACTGGCAGGTGCCAGTGTTTTTCTGTATTTGGGCCAGCGCATGACAAATTGGGTCAGAGCTGGTCTTGAGATGGGGATATGTTGGCTCTACAGGCATCTCTGCATTTGGTGTTATTGTTGTGTTTAATGCAGACCCATCCCAAGATTTCTCAAACATCAGGTGAATCATACTGGGCTATTTCCTTCCACATGGTTGGAATATTGGCTTGTGTGTTTTGGTGGATTTTATGATTACTTTAATTCTTGCCATTTTCAGAGTTGTGAAGCTTAGGTTAACCCCATTACAGCTGTGGGGATGAATTTAACCTCAGATAACTTTTATCCACCAGAAGAGGAGATTTCAGCATGCTTAGTTTCTCAGGCAGTCCTAATTTGCTATTGCTTGGCAGTGGGGAATCAGCAGAGAGTGAATGAATCCCTTCTCCTTCTCCCTCTTACTCAAAATTCAACATGTCCTGTCCACAATTCTTCAGATTGACAGTGTTCCTGTGGGATATGCAGTTCAGGACAATTGAAAAAACATAAACCAGAGAACACACTTCTTTCAAACAGGTATCATTTTTCAGCATAGTTTTTCCTTTCTAGGTTTTTGGTTGTTCCTCTCCTTCCCACTCGCAGCCACCCCTAAAACTTTCCTAATAAGTGTTACTTAATTCATTGTTGTGAAATGGGTTTTCTGTTTAATATTCCCAGACCTCAGTAGCCATCTTAGAAATTCCGTAGTTTCTGTTATCACTGTGTCAGGAGTGAGATCTAAATACCAATGAATTTCGGGAGATGTTGAGAAAGGAGTAGGGTAAGAGTCAAGCTGCTACATATATAAAATATATATAATGCACTATACATAGTACATTATGTATATAAAAATATATGCTGACCTATTTTCTATTTTTTTTTTCTTAGTTGCAGGCTACCACATTTCAGCTATCCTTTCCTCTTGCTAATTTAACAAACTTGATACCTTTCAGATGTGGGTCCATGAAGCAGATTGTTGCCACAATTGAGTCCTGCTTCTCCTTTCTCCTCTCCTGGCTTCACAGTCCTACCTTCCTTGCAATGTCATCCCTCTTGCTGGTTGTATGAGGCTCTGTTGAAGTGTTTGCTTTTTGTTGAGTTCAGTGAGTTGAAGTGGTGCTGGGCTGTAATAGAGGGAGCACCACGAGGAGTTTGGGAGAAGGGGCTAGGGGAAGGAGAGGAGTCGGAAGAGGGATGGGAGAAACAGAGCTGGCTGTTTAATTGTAACAGCCCTTGACTGTGGGTCTGTACAAAGCCGGCTGAAAGGATTTGCCACAGGGATACGGGGAGGAGGCAAAGTCCATGTGCCAGCGCCCTGATCCACCTACCAGGGTGGTGCCGAGTCCACCGTCAGGCAGTGGTGTCCGTGGGCGGTGTTGCCCCACCTTGACAAAGGCGTTGGATCCGTACGGGAATTGGCCGCCAAGCCCTTACATTTTGGAGCCCTGCTTGGCACGGTCCTGATTAGCCGTGAAAGAAATGGCCACTGCTGCTTTTCGTTTCAATTTCGTGTGCCTCGGGAACATGTGCCTGGGTTCTCAGAGCCACTACCTTCAGAAAATAGCACTCCACAGCACTTTTAAAACTGATTCAGGTACTTATAATGACTTGTAACTTGGGTGCCAAACAGAAGAAGTAGAACAGGATATTTTTCATCAAGTTCTTGTTAAAAAGAATGTAAAAAACATTAATTGATACAAAGTCATAAAGATCTGGGCCTCCAGTTATTCCTAGAGCCCTTAGGGTGAAATTAACCCTCAAGTAGAGGCTCTTTTAAAGCTTTTACAGCGTGCCAGTCCCATGGGGGGTCTGAATAAAGATGTATTATGAAACAATTTTGCTGTATAATTTTCAAGTTCAGTATCTGCCTGTATCTTTTCAGAGTTTAGCTGACTTATGATCCTGCAATACATACATTGATCCCTAATCTTAGACAGATTGAGAGTTCTAGTATAAAGCCACATTAATAAATTTGTCAGCTTGATAAAAAACTGACCCACAATAAAGCAATACTTAATGTTGAGTATATATAGTCTATAAATGTTTATTATCTACTTATTGTAGAGGAACCTGAGATTAGTCGGGTAGCTATATGCGATAAAGTATAATTATACATATATACGCATCAAATTATGTGTATATATATGAATATATATTATTTTTAGCCGTTGTTAGGAAAAGTCAGAGGAGAGAATAGGGTCAGGAATTCCACCAGTTTTTCTTAGTCACACCCTGAATAAAGCATGTCCCAGTCCAGACTAAAGAAAATATTGCCATGAATTAATATGACATTTCTTACTGAAGAATGTAACTTCAGAACAAGGGTAGATGCTTGTGCTTTCTTATAATGCTCCCTGTGATTTGATGCAACTTTTCCTCTGTATGTTTTCTTTAATTTTTATGTTTTATGTGAAAGCTGAACACAGTGAATTTGTTTGTAATTTGGAATTTAAAGCAAGGCTCTTTGTTAAAAGCCCAGAGGAAGTTTCCATATGACTTATGGGCCATTTGGGCTCAATTGAATTTAATGGGTTTCAGCTGCACCTCCACAATGGCTTTGAAGGAAGTGAAGGGAGATCTATAGGTCTTAATTGCTCAAGACTGGCTTGTTTCTCTTGAAAAGGCTGTTTGCAAGAAGCAGGTTGGGAGTATTAAAGTATATATCCTCAAAGGGATGAAGGAACTGCCGTTTGAGGAAGGGGTTGGATGAAAATAGCTTTAAGAGTTACTCAGGAGCTGAACTAGGCAATCTGGACTGGTCCATGATAAGTTCTTGTTTGTTTGCTTAAAAATAATCAAATAATTGGAGGGCACGGCTAAGCCAAACTTCCTTTATAGTCCTTTTAAGAAAGGAATGGAGGTCTTGGAACTGACAAGATAAATTAGGCTGCGACCAAAAGAGAAACCCAAACACACAGTCCCCTTGGCCTCTCTCATGCTGGTTGACAGACATGAGTGTTTGAGTCAGCAGGTGAACCATGACTTTTCTAAGAGTAGTGCTTTGTTTATGCTTCCACTGTACAAAGCTTTTCAGTGGGACAGAGCAAACCTAACTGGGCAAGTTTCCATTTCAATTTCACATTTCCTTCTGTATGTGCAGCGCCAACTAGCCTTATGGATTGTTGTTACTAAGTTTGTTAGGATTACCCCTAGCTTCGCATTAGGAGGTGTCTGACCCATAAGAATCTCCTATGACCCTGTTTTCCAGGCAGGCAGGAGAACATGTGAAATGCAAAGTTAGGAATATAAAGAACTACTGTCTTACTCAAGATAAGCCAAGAGACCACATTACAGGAAGTTAACCTTTGGTGTACTCTGTCATTTTGGCCGGCATTATACAGGCAAGTAGGAAGGGGACATTCTCCTGAGGTATCGGGCAGATGAATGCCAGATGGTACTGTCATAATACACAAAAAATAGCGAAATACCTACCGGTTGTGTTCAATACAAAAGGAACATTTTTCTTTTTCTGAATCCTGCAGGGCAGAACTCAGACAAGCATCTTAATGCAAACATCGCAGTAACTGAAATGTGAAGCAGGAAATCCAGAGAATTCTCCAAAAGCTTTAAGTAGCTTTTTAGGCTTCATTCATGTTGGGCCTAATGGATCCTCAAAGGGGAGAATGGTTTATCAAAGACAAGCATTTTAAGTACCTCGTGTTTATGTGGTAGGTAAATGGGCGTTTTTTACATTTGAATTGTTTCTGAATATGCAGAGAAAAATATCAGGCCACCATTAGCAGCAGCAGCACAGTGATGCAGCAGTGCCTAGCTGGGGGGGAAAGTGTTTTCTTTTCCCATGTTAAAATACATTCATTTTAATTTCCACGCAAAATTATAAGAATAAAAATATGCTGCCCTTTAGGGGAATGGCATCTTGCTAAATACCATGCATTGCTACAAACCTTAGATGTGAAGGGCCACATGCAAACATTTACATAGAAGAACTTTATGGATGTGTAGCTGGGTCTCAGTCCTGTAGGATAAAAATATTTCTGACAGCCTGGCTCTTTCAAGCTATGACATTTATTGCCTGCAGATAGAGGCCAAGTAGGTAGGTGTGATGTTGTGACAGAAACGGAATGGTTAGCTCTGCGTTTAATTTCTTGTCCTTAAATCCTCTTCACCTGGCTTTATATAGCCTGTTTTCCTAATATGTGAGTTTGCTATTAGCAATGCACTTACATATGCACGCCTCAGTCATTATTGTCCGGCATTCTGGCCTATTCGAGATCGGAGAAGTTTTCCTCTAAGCTTCCCAGAAATGCTGCTAAAGTTTGTCTGTTCGAATTCTTTGGTGGTTGCATCTTCTTTCATTAACTAGGGTAGCTGGTGTCGAAAACCAAACAGAAGGTAATGACAGACCACAGCAAGCTGTCTGTTGCTGCAGATGGAGGATACCTCTAGGATTTGGGTCAGAAAACACTTGGCAAGCATCC
The DNA here is from genome assembly GCA_013400675.1 of Oxylabes madagascariensis. Classification (NCBI taxonomy): domain Eukaryota; kingdom Metazoa; phylum Chordata; class Aves; order Passeriformes; family Timaliidae; genus Oxylabes; species Oxylabes madagascariensis. Next base: position 21,487 of record VYZR01064975.1, read on the forward strand.
CTCTGAGTTCTTCTTGTCACACGTTGAAGAAGCCCGCTTAGTGGCAGGGTTGAAGTAGGAAGCAGAAATCTTAAAATGGCTGCAATACGGGGTTTTTTGTTTTATTTTTGTTGAGCATCAGAGCTATTTACAGCTTATCTTGCCAATTTACTCATACTTTTGCTGTCATGGGTTTTTCCTGATTCTCTGCTTTCAGGACTTCTCCCTACCCCATGATCCCATTTAAGTTTGCAGTGGCAGGAAAAACAATTTTACTTATGCCCCCTTTCAGAAGGAGACCTTGCAGAGGTACTCCAAGAAGCCATTTGTTTTCTTTAAACAGAGCTCAGTTTTGCACAGGCGCTCACACACATTCATATGGTTTCCACTTGAAATTCCTCATCTAATCCAAATAGTTTGCAGTCTGGGCTGTGGAACTGTGCAGGGGCTCCCCCGACCCCCTGCTCCGCCGGCGTGCGGGGCTCGGGCCGGGACAGGCCGCGCTCGCAAGGCCTGCAGTGCTGCCAAATACACCTCCCAGAGCTCCCAACCCTGCCTTCCTCTGCTGCCCGGGAGAAGTGGAGTGGAATCTGAGGGAAGCCTTCGTCTCTTTGGAGACTCTATCACACTCCGCCGCCTTGGGCAGAGTAAATGTGAGGTTTGCAAACCAGCGGCAAGGTGTATTCAGAGATGGCAGTGGGGCGGATACGCATGGCCTGAAGGGGAAGCAGGAGGGAATTGCACCATTAAACTGTCGGTACCCTCTTCCTTACTCTGTATTGTTTACAATTCTTCAGCACAGCCTTTTAAACATGTTTTCAACAAATGCCTCTTTCTTTTCCTCTTCCAGGGCATGCATAAGTTATGTAAGATTCTGGAGAGACAATGGTGGCAGAGCTGTTGGACCTACTGCGCTGCTGTAACTATTGCCTTACAGCCTCTTCTGTCCAGGCAATCTCTTCCCTAGGAAAGGTTAGAAACTGCCTGTGCCCCAACTCCTCCCTTTCTCAAGAAATAGTCCCTTGGTACAACTGAAGCTGCTGTGGCTGGAGGCGGGGGAAGAGGATGCTGCAGGCATGAGGCTGGCCTGGAAGGAAGGACCATAGAGGTGGGAAAATGTCTGCATTTTGCTCCAGGCCCTGGAGATGCTGATACTGTATTCCCTTGACTCTGTCACATTGCTTTATCTTTATGGGGTCCTGCAAATCCAATTTATCAATCACAATGCAGTATACCAGCAGCTTTTTTTGTATTTAACCAGTAGGAATTATTTTGCAGATATATCTCCTTTGTCTGCATATCATCTGGAGAAGTACTTGGTGTGTGTATATACATGTGAACCAGATTTCTTTATTTGTATTGCCATACTGGTTCTGTTGCTCATTGTTCCACAGGCTTACATTAGGCTCTATAGATGTACAAAATCATAACACTTCAGAGAGGCATATTTAAATAGATTGTATCCATTTATTTTGTTAGGGAGGGAAGGAAGTTTCCTTTCATGTTTTCAATAATGCATATTTTTTTTTAGTGGCTCAAAACCATGCAAAAGGAAAAAAACCTCACAATTAACATAACAAATGAAAGGACACAAAGAATTTTGCCCAGGAAGCTCACAAATTGAATTTAAACTGAGATGGTAAAACAGATTAACAAACAGAATGGAGGCAATAGGGTAAGAAAGGACAAGGGTTGCAGAAATAAGATTATTTGCAGTCCATGCAGTATACCCTGATACACTTCCTTATGCCCTACTCTATCCCCAGATGCTGCAGAGAAATGGCCAAAGATTAGCTCCCAGGGGCAGAGAACTGTCCGTGTGGTGTTTGTTTTAATAGTGCCTCATTCAATGGGACCCTAATCCCCATTTGGGGTCCCAAAGTCCTGTAGCAATACAAATAACACACACAAAGTAGTAGCAATAAGATCCCTTGGCCCAGCACCTTTCTCAGTGCTGTATCCAAACCTAACCTAAGAAAAGGGAAGTAGTAGGGATGTAAGGGATGTAGTGGAAAGCTTGTAGGGATGTAGTCATTGCTTTGGGTGTTTGTTCTTACTTCTTGAAGTTTGCTCATCCCTTTCAGAAAGGATGTTTTGACCTGAAATTAAATTTGATATTAACACTGCCTTGCCCCTTGGTTGATACTTAGTGATACCTGAAAAGTTTGGCTCTGACTGTGTGAAGGTAGGAATCCCAGAAAAGAGGACCATATTTTATCTGGGCATAGTTTGTAGCCCAGCTCCTGACAAGGAAGTGGGAACATAACAGATTTTTTTAAAAAAGATTGCAGTAGTTCTCAAGAATAATTTCCCAGAAACTCCGATGTTTGCAAAAGAGGCATCAGAAAACACTGACCAAAGGTTTTGCTTCTGCTGGCTGAGGTGAAGCCCAGGTTTGAAACTGCTGTTGCCTGCCCTACTGAATCCTGGTAGGTCCCAGTCTATTAAGGCCCAGCAGAGTTTGCCAAGGTCAGGGAGGTCAGTAACCTCAGGGGCTATGAAATGTATGGTCTTCTCCATCAGGATTAGTGTGTGCAATTGACTCCAATTCGCTGTTCTCTGAAATTAAGAATAACCTGGAAAAGCCAAACTGTGTTTAGAGTTTAGTTTTACACATGGTCTGAGCCAGCATTCATGCCTCAGACATGTGTCTAACATATTCTGGCTGCACTGTGAGGTGTTAAAGTTTAGCTGGAAAAGAGCTTAAATACTGCTGCTTCACTGGTTTGGGCCCCACAGTGGCCATCGTTCTCCACTCCTTTACCTTTTATTCATCCTTTTAAGTCCAGCTCCCTCCAGAAACATGAGCTCTCATGCAGCTGGTAATTCTTAGATATATAAGTAGTGCAGATTTGGATCAAGAAGACATGGTCAGAGTTTGTCTAACTTCCTGTCACTATAGCCAAGCCAGAAATTTAAGGTGCAGTAACTCATAGTCACTCTATCTGGCACTGAATATAGATTGGAAAAATTCCTTGCTTAAGCAAGATGTGTGGTAATACTGTTATGCTATATTAAAGTGCTCAAATGCTCTTTAAAAATAGATTATATTCTCACAAGTGTGAGACAAGCATCCCCTACCACAGCCAGACCTGACACAAGCAAGTGTTCTCCTTACCCAGAACTGCTAAATTCTTCCATGAGGAGAAAAACCAGCCAAAGACTTGAATCCTAGTCTTTGTTGTTGTTGTTGTTCTTTTTTTGTTTATTTGTTCATTTGTTTGGTTTTGTTTTTTTGGTTTTTTTTGGTAACCCCTGAAGTATTTGGTGCTGTCTTCAGAAAGACTAGATAAAGCATTAGCTGAGAGTAGAAAAACACATTAGGAACCGCACCAGTTCATCAGGGCTGTGTATGCACATCTCCCAGTGCTAAACCAAGACTATGTATCAAAAAAGAGTCCCAAATATATAGGGCAGAAATATTCACTCCACTTGTAAGTGCTCTTTTTCTTCTGGGTTTTCCTCTCAGCTTCCAAAAGCTGCCCCTTAAATGCCACTTGTGAATGGAGAAAATTATGCACTTTCAAATTCTCTGCTGGGGACTGAGGGCTCATATCTCTCCCTCTCACACTGATACTGTAATTTCACACTATTTTTTTTGCCAGCAGTTGAGCCTTTCCTCGTTATATATGACAGGCATGTTTCATTTTCATTAGAGCTTTTATACTTTGAGAGGTCTGATGAGCAGGGGAAGGGAAATGGCTGGATGGAAGCACTGCCACCTGAAGGGAAGCAGTCACAGGAGGTGGGGGGGCTCTCCCGTGTCCCAAAGAGTGCCACTTTTGTACTCTGCACTACTGCCCTCCCTCAGGTGGTGCAGGGTTTTGCTGCCACTGAAGCTTCCAGTGGGGCCACAGCCTTTACAACTGGCATTGCAAAGCAGTAAGGACACACAGAGGGAAAAACTGCTCCAAAAGAACCAAACAGTGCACCGTCATACTTGTTAGATGGAAACTAAGCTAACCTACATAGGGGTCAGCTTCTCCAATGGCTTACAGTTTGCAGCAGCCAGGAGCTAGTACATTGTGTCTCTGTAATGTTATGTCCCAGCTGTGGTTATTGCCACCCAAATATCAAAACTTTCTGGGCTGATCATCACCAAAGAAAAGCTCACACATTATTAGTCTTGTCTTTCACCAGGAGAAGGGCAAGGCTTGGAACCCTTTGTGGGAGAGAGGACAGGAATGCTGTTCTCTGCATTTTGTAACTTGACTTAACATGGCTGAACATTTAATGTGTTGAAGAACAGTTTGACAGCTACATGGAGGGTACTTCTTTCCATGCCTGTTGATGGGGTGAGCTCTCAGGCATCTGTATGATCCCTACTGGGTTGTGCAATCTGGATGTAATACCTGGGCACTGCCCTAGGACTTCAACTTTTGTGCGTTAATTGCTTATGGAACCAGCCACACATAGGAAGAGAACAGAGTTAAAGGTTTGTCTGTAAAGATAATATTTTCTTTTTATTAAAAACCACCCCAGATCTATAAGTTTGTTACATAGCAAAATTCAGCATATGCAGCTCAGGTGTTGAATACCCAAAGGATACTTCCCTCTGGATATCTTCCCAATAAGAGAGCAGCATCACAGGTACTAAATGGATTCTCTGAGTACTACAAAAACCGGTAGCTGTAAGTAATGTCCTATAAACTCCGTGTATCTGAAATGTA
>VYZR01064979.1:3008-20197 GCA_013400675.1 Oxylabes madagascariensis
TTAAAGCTTTGATGGGAGGGGTTTAGAAAACATGCTGATTTTATTATCACCTGCCAGGTTACCACATCACTGAGTACAGTGATCTTCAAGTGGCATTTGTTTACTATTACTAGCATGGTTCAGACTCTCAAACAAGAAAAAAAATTATTTTATGATAACTAAGAATGCAGAGGCTGAAACCACTCAGTTTCCATATCCTGAATTTCAGCTTTTTCTAAATAACACATATTTAAAAGGAAACTCAAATAAGCTTTATTTTTTACTGAATAAAGAGTATCTACACAGTCAGTTCTCTAGAGAAGTGTGCAATAGGAAATTCGAAGGAAAAATTTGGAACTTCTACTGAATTAAATCTCTATTTATTTCTCCAACTGCTAGTTCTAACTTAAATAAATGCACAGCACCTCTTGCATAGGAGGATATGATATTCATAGTAGCTACCTGGGAAATATCACTGTAGTTTGCCAGAATGGATCATGGTGGCCATTCCTAGAGCAGGCTGCCAGGGACATACTGGAGTCTCTGTCCTCTTTTACAAAAAACTATTTATAAGAACCACAAATGAACTTGACTGGACAATCTCCTGAGGAGCCTGACCTGATTTGGAAGGGTTTGCTTAGAGGTATTGGAAAAGCTGAGCAGATAATGTCCAGAGGTCCCTTGCGACCTTGAGCATTCTGTAGGAGAACCTTATAAATCCTTCTGGCAAGCTTCTTTTCTGTAGTAATTTCAAATAAAATCTGCTGGGATATTTCCAGAAAAATTAACAAAACATCATATTCTTTTTGTGATTACAGACAAGTACATGGAAAGCTGAGGAAAACTTCCTTTGAGAGTGTTTTCATGACTATTTCACATGCTTCCTTAGGGCCATACCTTTTAGTGGCAGTGAATTCTGCATCAACACCTTGATGCTCTGCCAGTTTTACCTGTGCCATGTGCTCTGCGCTCCCTTGGCATTTTTATCTTGCTTTGTTGTGCCTGAGGAGTTTCCTGCTCCATTTACTGATGATTATGTGGTAGAAAAGTATCCACCCTTTACAATCTTCCTTATAAAACAAGGGAATGAGCTTACAGTTCCCTCAGAGTATGGAATGTGCAGGTTACAGGCAGCACAGAATGCTCCAGAACCTCCTGCCGAAGAAGGGGAAACCCAGTGTTGAAGGTTTCAGTGTTTAGTGATGTTTAGAAGCTGAAGTGGATGTTTTAGTGCCGAAGAGGAATGTCAGTGTTCCTGCCAAAAGTTTTTAAGTTTGGTATCACCTCCAGAATGGGTTGGCAGAGGAATTGACTTGGATTTCAGCACCCTGGCCCATCAGAAATGTGTCTGAGTTCCCATTTGCTTCTGAGAGGGATAGGCTCAGAGCAGAGTTTTACCACCACAACGTGAAGGTGTTTTATGAAGGTGAATTATGAAGGTTGGGATGTGTAATTGACCTTCTGACCTGACTTCCACCGTTGTGTCATGCGTGGGTTAAGTAGAGAAGTTGAGGAGACCATGGAATGGGCCACAAAATGTGGCAAAGTATAGAGTCCATGATTAGCCTGCAAAAGTTCTAAAGGAAGTCACTGGTGACACAGGGGAGAAGGTACTGGGAAAGGCAAAAGGACCAGTGGAGATAAAATTCCTAGTGAATTGAAAGAATGGAGCAAAATCTCTGGGAGTGTAGAGATTGTTTAAATAAATGATGGCTTTATAGAAATATTTGAAGGCACTAACATAATGATCACTTAGATATTATATGGTCTTAGTTTATTTTCTGTAACTGAATAGCTGTGTCCTTTCATTAAAAAGGCTGTGATAATGAAAATTCAGAATGACAGTTATGCTGGACTTTCAGTTCCACCTAAAAGGGTTGCCTATGTTTCATGTCTGGTAAAGTAGGTAAACTGTTGGATTTGGGACAGAGTATAGAGCTTATAGACATTTTCCTATGGAATGAGAGCTGTGTGTATCTGTGTATCACATTACTAAGATGATTAGTAAGACTGCACTCTACCCCAATACATCCTTACAGGCAAAGAAAAAAAATTAAATGGCTGCATCATTTTCCTATTTTCCAAGCTTGGAAAAAATTATCTGTGCATTTCATACAGACCTAGTGCAAAGTGCAAGGCTTAATAGCTGTAACTTAAATGTTTTCTCTTCAGACTTAAAAATTACCAATATGCAGAGGGAACATTTTCTATTTTGATTCTGCATGTTACTTTACAGGTAATCTGGGAACCACTGAATTTTATTTCAAGGCTTCGAGGTTCTTTTCTGGGTGAGATGGGTAACTGTGAAACACAGATGTATCTGAGTGGCCTCTTTGGGATTTTTGAGAATTGTAGTGTTTCAGACCTAGCAAATAATTATTAAATGCTCCATTACAGTGTCATAGAGTGCACCACATACTGTTGTGAGAATGTCTTGCATGCAGCAATTGCAGCTGTATCTATCATGCAGTCTAAAATAGTTTCATGTTCTGATCACTGTTGACTGAAGAAAGAGCATTATTTCACTGTAGCATTTAGGGAGATTTTAAGGTTTATATTTGGATCCTAGATAAGAAAATGCAGCCAAACATTGCTTCCAAATCCCTTATTGTTCTGGCTCATTCGAGAGGTGTATTGAAACACTAAATGCTGTCTTCCTCATCTTTCCTATGTGTATGAACCAGCCAAGGGTCACCTTTTGTCTCAGAAGAAGGGCAGGAATACCTGCTATTAGAAGACTTTGAAAGTAAAAAGATTCCACTGCAGTGAGTGAACAGTAGCCATTCTTGGCACACGTGTGAGAAATTAATCACAGAGCCATTAACTTGCCTGAAAATACTGTTTGTTTGAGACTCATCTTGCATGGTGTTCTGTGAGTTTTAACAGAAAAACTATGTAACTTTGGCTTACATTTTCTGAAAAGAGGTCTGGTTGTTATTTATTTTTATGTCTATTCTGTTTTTTCTATGCTTGCTGTTGCTGTCCCAGATTGCTGGCACACAAGAGCAGTTTTGCTGCCATTTTGTTCACAATATTCTGTTCAATCATATTGATTCCTGTGGATGGGAAAAGAATCAGCTGAAAAGGATGAGTGATCAAGCCAGCCCGAATACTTTATTTGCAAAAATGAGATGATTACCCCTCAGACTAAAACACTTAATAAACCTTTTTCCTGGATCTCTGTCAACGAGTGGTTTTTAGTACGTGGAGGCTGGCTTTTTACTGGGCTCCCCTTGCCTCACTGCCCCACCTCCTCTCTGTGCATCCTAATGCAGTCCTTGTCGATCAACAGGCTGGACAGTTTTCCTTTGTTGGAATGGGGAAAGAGATGGCCAGTCCTAGCACTGAGTAAGGGATAGTTTGGCCACTTAACATAATTTGCACATACATGATGCACACACATGATAACACTGAATTCACGTCATAGTCATCCTCTGCTTATAAAGTGAGGAGTTATCATTGTGTTACATCCAGCTTTGCCATTATTTTAAACTGAGGTGTAAAAAACCCTTTCATACTTCTTGTAATAATCAATTGGCAATGGAATACTTAAGCCAATTGATCTTTTTATTGAGCTGTACTAAATGGAAAAATTAAAATTCCTGAAGTACAGAAGTCATTAAAAAAGAACCCTAAATCAGGAGTACGGTCTGCTCCTGTCAACTATGCTCTGTACATTTTCAGAATTGTATATGATGTTCTTATCGTGATCACTGGTTAATGATGACTTTTAAAAATAGTTAAAATTCTGAGGCTGAATTCCCTGGCTTCATTTTGGCATAAACTGCTTTCTTTGTTTCAGAGGGTCTTCAAACTTTCAGTTGTGCAAAGTCAGATTGCTTAGAACCCATTCATATTTTAAAAACTATTTCAGTAGACTGAGATGTTGATTCCAAGAGATTACTTTCAAAATTGTGAATTAAATTAGAAATGCCCTCTTGTAATTGGAGATGTAAGCTGTTGCCATCAGCTAAGCAAATGACAGACCTGGCTGCCTCATGTGTCATGGTTTTTGAAAGTCTTCTGTTTTTACGAGTGCTTGTGGTCAAGGAAGAAGAAGCACCATTCACTTAGACCCAGAAAAACTCCTATATTTAAAAAGGATAGCATTTGCTGCTTGAATTTCGTGGGTAATCCTTGGGCTCTGGCATTGTAAATATGCTGTTGTTTCATTTTGAGCTTTGGTTACATATTCCTGCATGTTTCTGTAAGATAAATGTAGTGTTTATGTTTTATTCCTGTGGGTTTAGAATTTTTCTCCTTTTAAAGTATATCCTAGTGAAATGGAACTAATAATTTTGGTTCTGCAATTGATTGTAAGTGCCCAGCTTCTCTAGACTGCCCACTTTACTTTTACAGTATAAAAATTAGAGATCCCAATCTTTGCCTTATTCGCTCGTGTGAAAAATGCTTGACTTCTGGGATTTTGGTCTGAATGGATATCATAGAGGTAGGAGAGTATATCTAGAAAGTGAGGAACTCCTGAATCAATCCTGTGAATAAAGAGGAAGGGCTGCAGCAGGGGCTGAGCTCAGAGTGTTCACAATCCATTATGCACTCTGTAATCTCATGTGCTTCCTTCAGTCCTATGTGCTCTATATTTTGCAAGTTTTTTAAACTTCCACTGGTTCATACATGAATTTTTGAAGCTCTGAGGCAAAGAGCTCTGAGGCAACTGTTAACAAACAAGAGAAATATATATTCATGGTCAACATCATGAGGAATGTACAAAGTTTTACTTCCTTGGTTGTGCTAAAAACAAATAATGAGAAAATTAACTTCTTTTTTGAGGGAGGGTTGATTAAACTAAATGCAGATTAAAGTTCAGAGTTACCTAGAAACCAGTTCTGACCAGTGACAGAACTGAAATCTATGTTTAAGATAATACCCAGAGCAAAATTACTATACTTTTTCTAATGGAAAAAATCCTAAAAACAATAAGAATAAGCTGATAGGAAAAGATGATAAAATTGAAGTGAGAACTGTCATAAGCCTCTTATCCTGATGGAAGATTGTATCTGTTTTGTTCTGTTAAACAGAACAAAAACCAGTTGGTGAGGTGAATGACATTTCTCTTGAGTGCAGACATCCATTCCAAGCTGATCATGTTGGTTCCCCTGGCAGCTGGCAGAGATGCACTTCAGGGGTGATTCATTGGGTTGAGATGGATATCTAAAAAGAGCAGACAGTGTTTCACACCATCTCCACTCCTCTGATGACTAGAGAGAGAACCTAAATTAACAGCTTTTCTGGATTCCTTTTTCCTCAGGTGCCAGAACCCTGGGAGATAAATCCAGCCATCCCTAATGAAAGTTTTGTACAAACTTATTGACAAATGAAGTGTAAATAATAAATATTGGTTGTGATCACTTTGAGGTGCAGAACCTGTTAAATAATGGGGAAAATGCTTCTTGTGGTAGTGGGTGTACTTTATGTATTTTATTCCTCAAAAGCTTTGGAACTGTGTGGTCCAGTTGCTTAATAGAGCTTACTAAGAGTTATATTGCAGGTATTTATTGATACACATGCATGCTGAAATATTTACGTATGCATGTATGAATTAACACAATGGTATGGTATCGAGGTAAAGAAAATCGGAAATATCATGGTATGTTTGATCAAAAAGTGTATGGACTCCCTTAACTACACCACTAACATCTCTAGTGTTAGTATTTTGCCACTGGTTTGACTTTCATCTAAGCAAGGAGCCAGACTGATAACAGAATTTCTTTGCCTGGAACACAGCGAATGGGGAGGTTTAGAAAGGAAATCAAATGATTGTAATGTGGTACTTTCCATGTAAGTTTACTGGTAGTGGTTAGTACCACTACTACTGAGTGCTGTTCTCATAAAAGAATTTCCTAAGAAATCAAAAGTAAACTGCTCTGCAGCTTTATTTAACAACACCTCCTTCATTTGCATTCAAGACAAAAGCTCTCTGTTACACACGCAACCTATGGATTTTTTTCCCTCAAAGAACATATTATTTTCCTCCTGTTTATGAATTTATCTCTTATTTCTCTTTTCCTCACGTATTTCAAATGAGTTTTATATGGTCAGTATAACTTCAGGCACGCATTTAGAGGGGTTACAAGCAGTCATATTTTTTCTCTTAACATTTTTTCCATAATGATTTGAATTAGCAAATGCTGTACATCCAAGAATTGAGCATCTAATTTTTACCTTTAACAGTGCCAATGAAGTGCTGCTAATTTGCAGCATGGGTTAAAAAATAATAATTAAAAAACCCCCAGCCCCCAAACAAAGTTGGCTTCAAACTGGCATCTGGAAAATCACTTGCTTTATGAAACATCAACCTGTTATAGAGCTGTTGATAAAGCTCCGCAGTTGTGCTGTGTATTTCACATGCATGGATTTGTATGAATTAGTTACTTAGGATCCCTAGGTTTGTTTAGTCATTGAGTTCCTGCATCTCATTAAAAAAAAAATAAAAATAAAAATTTGGAAGACACAGGTAGACATTTCAGTTGGTTACACGATAAACATTGTGTTTATGATCTGCAATGTTTGTTTTTCTCTCTGTGCTCACCAACGCTCTAATCTCGCAATCTCACATGTAGATCTCATGCTGACTCTGCAAAATCCAGCTCTTCAGAAACAGACTGCAACGATAACCTGCCCTCCCACAAAAACCCTGCTCCATCAGGGAGCAAGCACGCTGTGAACGGCTTCTTCCCGCAGCAGGGCGTCTACGATTCCCCGCCTTCCCGCTCCGCGCTGACGCTGGCAGACTCCAGCCTCTACAACCTGCCCAGGAGTTACTCCCAGGATGTTTTGCCCAAGGCGGCGTCTCCATCTGGGACCGATGCCGAAGGAGAGCAGCATGTGTTCAATACCCCGTCAGCAACGTCGCTAGACGCGCAGATGAGGCACATCTCCATTAGCTATGACATTCCCCCCACACCCGGAGGTACTTATCAGATCCCACGAACTTTCCCGGAGGGAACATTGTCTCAGACTTCCAAACTGGAGACTATTCCAGACATCCCTCCACCTCGGCCACCCAAACCTCACCAGGCGGCGGACCGGTCTCCCGTGGAAGGCTGCGGCATCAGCCGCACCGCGTCGGACACCGACAGCAGCTACTGCGTGCCCGCCGCGGGAGCACCGCCCTCGCGCAGCAACACCATCTCAACGGGAGATCTCAACATCTTCCGGAAAGGTCAGTATTCCCTCAGCTGTCCTGCAGAGGTTTGGCCCTCAACTGTGTGATCTGAGCAGTACGAAAGGGCCGAGTGATGTGAGGGGCGTTTCCAGCCTGTAGGAACAAGTGTGTAGCCCCTGACGAAGCGGCCTGTGTTCACTGTGTTTGAAATATATAAGAAAGAGGAAAGGAGATTTTTAAAGGAAACCATCAAAACAGCAAAGCACAGAACATCTGTAAGGGATGTATATTGCACTGTGCCATTCAGCCTTGGCTGAAAATGTTTGAAGATCTAGACGTATTTATTTGGTAATAAGCTCATATAACTGAATTCAAGACTACCATTGTCAGTCTTTCAGAATGACCAAAGCGAGCTTAGTGAAGTGTGGCCCAATCTGCAGAAGCTGAAATTGTTTCATGAAGATCAGTGGGATATGGTATATACCCAGAACTTTGAGATTAACCCTGACTTGATGGTCATTGCCACCAGCCTTTCTTTCTGTCCATGTGATAGACATGCGTACTGGCAGTCTTTTAGTAGAATTAAAGTTGTTCCTTGTGGCCGCCTAAATGTTGGTGCTCCAGATGTGCTGTCATGTGTATTGACTTGTTAACCATCCTTGGGCTAAGAGTTTTATTTTCTTTCAGATTTCTGAAGCAGGTGGGTATTACAGTGTTGTTTTTAAAGTGAAATTTTATATTGGCTTAAGTCAATACTAATGTTAGAGGTGATTCTAAAGGAGAATTGTTTGAAATGTGGGATGAATACAAGGCTTTTAGAGGAGGAATACAGAATGGATGGGATCATACAGATGCTCAGATATTATTGTCCTATCTGTCATTCATTTTGTAAACTGAGCATAAAATATTGGTGGTTGTTAGTGTTTTAAAATTACAGAGTAACACTATGAAAGATCCTGGTTTGCTTTGCTTATTTTCGCTCATTTTGCTAAGTTTATAGGTGAGTATTCCTACACTGAATCTGAGATTGTCTGCCTCAGGAAAAGTTGTCTTTATGAAAACACTGTTTAAATTTGGTACTTAAGAGCAGAGTTGTTTATCTTTCCTCTGTGGTGAAAACCTTAAAAAAACTTCAGAGGGTTTTTTTCAGAGCAAGGTGAAAACCCCAGATTTTGCCCAGTTTCTGTGCTGGCATCATGAGGAGGGGCCTCCCTGCCACAGGGTAAGGCAGCCTGCTGCCTGCTTGGACGAGCAGCCCCTGGGAGCCAGGAGTCTCACAAAGACCCCTGTCCAGCAAAGACCCAGCCACAGAGCTGAGGACATGCTTAATGGGGAGTGCCAAGAGCCAGGGCTCCGAAAAGGGAGAGAGCTTTGGTTCTGCAGCAGTCCACTCCAGCTGAAAGCCCCCAGAGACCACACTGGGGGGCTCAGAGAAGGAATTCACCTGTTCCTGCAACAGATGGGATTCTGTTGAATCAGAACTTTCCAAGCAAAGGGCATCAGTCAGAAAACCTTTCTCCAGATGTTAAACTAGATCTGCTGTTTGTTTATTTTGAATAAGTTTTTCATGAGGGCCCAGACTTTCACTCTTACACTAAGTTCTTACACCTGCTCAATTGAAAGGCAGACCCTGCTGCTTCTTTAAAAGCAAAAATTCATTTCTCTTTTCTTGCTGTGGAAAAATGTGAGAGCTTCAAGCTGTGACTGATGAGTGCTAAGGTTGCTTTGAACACAGTCCTCTCAAATACAGATAAATCTAGGGGCCATAGCTTCAGGAGGTGCGTTTGTGTACTGTCAGAAGCAGACAGTAAATAACAACAGACTCTGGATGCCAAGTGGCAGGAACAGGGGTGATAAATCGCCACTTTCTCTTCTTGTTTCTTCAGAAATTAGTTCTCAAGACTGTTATGATATTCCACGAACGTTTCCGAATGACAGATCTAATTCATTGGAGGGCTTCCATAACCACTTTGTAAGTATGACTTGATCTGATGAGAGGCAACAGTGACAGTGCTTGAATGCTCTTTGTTCCTGTGTAAGAAAGCAAGCTGTGCAGTGTTTGTGATTTTTCGGTTTCAATAGAATACATTAATCTGAGTAGATTAGGTTAAAAGACTCATATGATTCACAGCTGATTGCATAACTTATTTTGTTAAAGGAAATATATGTTAATTCTAGAAAAACAGAAGCATGTTGACAGTGGGAAGTGTTTCAAGTGAAGAACTAGATGAAAATTATGTCCCAATGAATCCCAACTCTCCTCCACGACAGCATTCCAGCAGCTTCACTGAACCCATCCAGGAAACAAACTATGTACCAATGATACCAGGCACGTTTGATTTTCCATTATTTGGAAAGCAAGTCCCTCCTCCTGCTCACATGGGTTTCAGGTCCAGCCCAAAGACCCCTCCCAGACGGTCGGTACCTGCTGCAGAATGTGAGCCTCCACCAGTGGATCGGAACCTCAAACCAGACAGAAAAGGTGAGGAAAACCTCCAGAAAATCCTAATCTTTATCATCTAAGAAAATAACATAGCTCTCTCAACTTCTGCTTAGTGGAAAATTATAATGTATTTGGAAATTATTTTAGAAACAATTTTTTGCTCCTGTGAGGAGCCCTGGGATTATTTTTAGCATTATTAAAGCATCACAATAACAATGCCAAATAAAAGCATACATTTAGATTTTTTTGCCATAGTTACTAATGAAAAAATGTCACTGGATTCCTAAGATTCAGAAGTGTGTCGTTGTATATAGAAGACACTTGTGATGCAGAAAGAGAACACAAGGCGTTGGGTAAAACACAAATTTGTAGCCATAACAATGCTTGGTACGGGATCAGCACACATACTCATTGTAGAGGGCCCCTTTGAATCTATCCTAAAAAATTAATCTCTTCAATCTGGCACGTAAGGTGTTTATTTTTCCTTAAAACAAGGGTTATTTGGGTGACGAGAGTTCTTGAGGAACCAAGATGATTGGGTTGCAATGTGTCTGTAAGAGATGCTTGTATAGAGAATCCCTAATAAATAGCTTGGATTTTCCAGTTTATCTAAAATGTTTTATCAGCCATCTTACTAGAAATACAAGCAAATGCTTAAAGAGCTTGTTTCCCTACTAAGTTTTTGAGACAAGATAACCAACTTTCTTGTGGAAGAGGGAACTAAAGAGCATTAGGTCAAATGTCTGCCCTATTTTGCATTTGAGTAAGTCCTATTTTCACTCTTATGTACTTGAAAAAATTAGTATTTACATTGAGAATGGCTGACTTCATTGTGGGAAACTGCGATGGTAAATATTCAGATGATCCAAAATATTCACTAACTAAATTTTTAAGTTAGTATTTTTACCACTAAGTGAAAACAGCTTGTAATTAAGGGAAGTAGAGGGCATCACTATGATAGATGAGCTGTGTGAAATGGAAAGTACCACAGTTCATTCTGCCTGTCCGTCTTCAAAAATTGAGGCATGGCCTTTTTTAAGACTTTTGGCCCTCTGCTTGTGTATGATTGTTTCTGTGTTACCAGACAGCAGTTTTGCTTAGTTCTTAAGAAATACTGGACAGGAAGAGATTGATGAAAGTTGATACTGGAAAACATTCTCAGAATAAACTGAACAGAAATGATTTAAAATACTTTCCCAGATTGGCCAGTTTGTGTATTTTACTGATAAAATGTTTGACCTTCAAAAGTAAAAAATGTATGTGTTGAAAAGCATCTCACTTTTGCTGTTGGCAGTGCAAAGCTGCCGCACAGACGTTTGCTGGGGCAGCATTGTTGCTCTTGCATCTCTCTTTTTGAACTAAATTAGTCTTTCACATTCAGAAAGTGGCATATAAGGCTTCTGCTTTGCTTCCATCCTCAAATGCTTTACAGCTAGAAAGATGTAGCTAACACCAGGGGTAGGACTTTAAGATGTGTTAACTTACCTCTTAATGAAAGTAGAGTTACTAGATGAAATTTTTGCCTCTAGACTTTTGGAAGATGTTATCACTGTAAAATAATAGGATTGTTTAATGTAATTTACAAACTGAAGTGATTTTAAAGTAAAACTGTCCCCAAAAGTAAATGTGGTATACTGCTTAGGGGCTGAAAAAAAAGTTTTGTAAATATCTTGAGCTGCCAAGCATGGTAATGATTCTGATTTACCACTGAGGGTTTTATCTTAGTAGCACATACACAGAGACTGCCTCCCTCTAATTTTATCAAATGCACCACTGCGAGTTTTCCGTTCTTGTGAAGAACAGATCTGGTGACACATCGGAATGGTGATACATTCCCATTTCAGTAGTTGAGATCTCTACTCAAATAACTCCTTCCAGATACACCTTTGGGAAAATAAAACTGCAGGTTCCTTTGAATTAAATTAGGCAAAGCCCTTGTTTGAGTGGACCTTTACCTAACTAAAACAATGGTGTGCTTTATATTCTTCTGTGTTTTGTGCTCAAAAGCTTTTTGAGCTTTCAAGTTCTTGTAGCTGCTTCTATTATCAGGTTGTTTCTGTTTGTGTAAATATACTGCAATACTCTTCTGCTACAAACTAATGCATAAGAAGTGTCACGTAGGCCTGTGTGTTCAATAAATCTTTGGCAGACACAGAAGGGGAGGAAATGGAACATAAAATATTTACCTTTGGGCTATTGCTCTTTTAAATGTTGAGGGGATTTAATATGCCATTGGTTCAAGAACTTCTGTTAAAGACCACTGGTGCTTCTCCAAAAGATGGTCTCTAAAATACTGCAGAGATCAGGTGTGTTAGGGGTAAGGTGTTATGAGGGCACACTTTGTGCTGTGTCAGAAGAAGCTGCTCTGTGGTTTGGTTTTGTTTTTTTTGGTTACAGATTGCTGCAAAAACAGTGTTTGCACTGCCCCTAAGGTTCTTGGAAGCTGTTAGGAATAATTAGAATATTAGAATACACCAACAGCTTTCACATGAGCATTAGCTTTAGCTCAGTCATGTTTCTGTGGGCCAGGGAGGTTTGTTAGATCCAGTGCTAAAAATGCATTTGACAAAGAGATAAGGCAGTGAAACCAGCACATAAGGGAAGGATACACTGCTTTTTGTTGTCAAATGTATGTGTTTAGCATCTCTTCTCTTTGCCTTTGGTTTAAGGGCTTGCTGCTTACAGCATTAGGCTCTTTGATTTCCCCGGCCTGTTTCTTTTTCCACTGGTCTCTAGGAGAGCTAAAGTGGGTTAAAAAAATAATAATGAATAAAAGTATCTACAGCCTTGAGATTACAATACAGATTCATATAGTTTAATTTCTCTAGCTCACAGCTGTTTCTGTACATATGGGAAGCTTCCAGTACTTTCTGGAAGCCTTGAAAGTTTTGTAAATTGTGTTGGCCCTCTGCCCCAATAACTTGAATCAAAACACTTTACTTTTTCTTTAGAGAAGCATACCAAAAGGTAAGTGATGTATTGCTTGGGACAAACTGGAGAGTGTTTGGCAGGCGCTTTTCTGCATTCACCTGTAATTGAATGACAAAAATAATCTCTTTTTTAATTTGGTTTTTCTCAGGGTGCTGTTTCTTTAATTACATAGGACCATTGGCTATATTGATTTTTGTATTTCTGCTTTTTGGCTGCTTTAGCTTGCCACAATTGCATGTAGTCCTGATGCTAAATTGGAAGTGTGTTCGCTGGTAAAAGGCTTCAAGCAGAAAAACTACTGCGTCCACCCATGCAGATGGGTCTTACTCTCTGAATTGTTCAAAGACCGTGACTGATTCTGCCACAGAGCTAAAGTGCCATTTGTTGTGATGGTGACATGCCTTCTTCAAAATACTGTTTGTCCAAGAAGGAGCAGTAGAATTAAAGGTGCCCAAATGCTGTGAGGTGAAGGAAGACTCCCTAGACAGACTACACAACAAAGAACAACCAGGTTCTCTTTTCAAGGGAGAAGTTCATGGTCAAAAAGAGAATTAAAAAGGTGTGAATTGTTTCTTATGGGTCAGGAGGAAGCGTTTGAGTGGTGCAGCATTTGAGAGATGGGGGTCTCTGTGAACCTCTGGGCATGACATTGACAAACAAATCCTCCTGCCCCAGGATTTGTTTCCATGGCTAGGGCAGAGGGGTGTCTCATCTTAAAACAAGACTTTAAGACCAAACTACTACAAAAACAGACTTTTTTTTTTCTTTAATAACTGTTCAGGAGCTGTCCAGAACAAGTCCTTATAGCTGTGTAACATCATCCCATCTCTAAGGCTGAAATGTCTTAAGAAATATGTGCTTGTCATCTCGACTGATAAAATGCAGTTTTTCAGTGAATCAAAGTGTAAAGTCACCATTGGAATTGGTGATGGTGGAGTTTACTTCCTCAAAATCTCAGCTTGATGCCCAACTTACATTTAATTGGTAACTCCTTTTTTCTGTGTCATAGCACATTTCTACCAAAGTGGGCTTTTTAAGGTTCTGAAAATAAATGTATGAACAGTGGCTGAACTAACAATTCATGGCCATGATAAAATGAAAATCAAAAATTAAATCTCATTCATCTGAATATAGTATATGAATGTAATGTATGAATGAATGAATGAATATAAATGTCGTTTTTGTAAAGTTTTTGATCAATAATACTTAAAAGCACTTTCTGAGAGAGTTCCATTTAGCCCAGGTCCTAGTTCAGGGTCATGGGGAGCTGAGATAGAACAATGCCCTCAGGATCACTCAGCGGATTGCTGACAGAGGCAATACAGAATTTAGGATTCCCAGCTTACAACATGGTACTGGACTTTGCTTCATTTGTCTTGAATAGCAACTCTATTTGTCCAAATATCGTTAGGGTTTGATTGCATTCAAGATTATGTTGAACAATATTTCCAGTCCTATTTTTGAATTGGGTGGCACAGATTATTTTGCTGACAGCAAAAGTGTGGTGCATTTTAGCTTTTCTTTTCTTTATTTTTTTAAATGGTTTATATTTCAACAAAAATATATCAGAATTTAATCTGAGAGGCTTCCTAAAACTTAAGTCCACATGATTGCCTTTAAAAGAGACTGCTGCTTGGCCCTGGTAATTTTCAGCCCAGTATGTGGTAAAGCTGGATTTAGAGACAGTGAGTGATGCACACATTTCTTTTCATGCCGAGAAAATACCCGGTTGCAGCTTGAAAACAAGAAAACAAACAAAAAAAAGAAACCAAGGGAGAGGAATAAAATTCTCATGAAGTTGGAAATTATGATTGTTTTTAAAAATGTTAAAAATTTTATCTGGTTGCTTTTCTCATAGTTTTTTTTTCTCATTTAAGATGTTAAAAGACACAATCTGTGTGGTTAAACCACAAATATGTGGATTGCTTCTTAAAAATTTGGCACCACCCCTCATGAGCCATCTCCCAAAAGGATTGACTTCACAGAGAATTCCAGTTTTCTTTATAAAAGAGCCCAGGCTCACTTTGAAAAGGTAATTGTGTCCAGAGCTTTCCCGTGGCAGGAAGCACCTGCCACATTCTGGTCCCCACAGGACCTGCTGTGATGCTTCTGGATGACTGGAATCACCTCCCATTGTTGCAGCGTAGCATGGTGCTCTCCAAATCCCAGGCAAAGCAGGTAGTTGTTAAGGAAATTAAGAACCCTCATAAATCATGAAGGTAGCTATAAATAGCCTGATGAACAGTTTCCTTGTTAGACGCTCAAACATGTAAATATTTAAGTTGGACACCGTGAGCGTATTGCGTGTCCTGATACAGCAGGAGCACCACGCCATCCTTAAATAAAACTTCAGAAAAACACGGGCAGCATTTGTGACAACGGGAACCGACAAATCTTTAAAAATAATAATAATTAGGAGCTGGCAACACTTCAGTGTTCTGCACCATTATCATTGTCTTGCATATTCTTTAATAAAGGTTCAGTTATGTTCTGAGGCTTTAGGACAAGTGGGCATTCAAAATATGAGAAAGGTGATTTCAATCTGCAGCAAGAACTGTTGAAAAAGAAACTGTAACTTCTGTGATGACTTTTCTGAACAGAAGTATTGTTCATCTTGCTTTTGAGAAATTCATGCATTTTGTCTTCTGTCTTGGAAGCTACACCCTTTGTCCGTTCCATTTAGGAATTTAAAAAGAATTAAGCTTTTGGGGGATGATTTGGTGCTTCCTCAGAGTTCATAAAGCAAGCTGAGCACAAATTTATTGGTTTTTTTTTTCTTCTTTGATATTCCACAAGTTCCCATTTAGCTGAAAATTAGACTTCCTCCATGCCTGTACTAAATTACTTGTACAAGTCTAGTTTTCACTTAATGGCTTTAAATGAAGTTTACATAACTCCTTGTGATGTACCAGTCTTTAACTTGCAGCTGTGATTTGTCTTCTAAAACTTTGAAACAACAAATAATTTCAATAAAGATTTTGTTTGGATGGCTGCATCACAGCTGCAGAGGAAGCTGCGCTTTGCTGGACACAACGGTTGTAACAAAATTAAACATGCCAGTTTTCTAAAACTGCAATACTTGCTCTGATGCTAGCACCTGGGATGATTAAGTTTAGGGATTAGGGCTGGGAATTTTTTATTTTTAGGTAATTTTAAACTCCAAAGATACGAGATAGAGCAGGAACAAGAGAATATGGGTAATAATGCCCTATTTTTATTTCTCTTCATAAAATTTTTCTCTTCTTTGCTGTGCCCTTATCACTTTTTACAAGACAACATAATTTTTGATGTAATATTGTCATGCTATTCCATTAGTTTTTAATAGGCTTAGTGTTAAGCTTTAGTTTCCCGGTGAATAATTTAAACTTTGTTATTTTTTCTGTGTTTTGTTTTTGAAGTCTGTTGGACTTCGTGAATCTTAGTGCAGCATTAAACTGCTAATCAATAAACACTCCAAAACACTGTACTTTGGTTTTAAAACAGTCTTTGTTATTGAATGCCTTTAGTTCATCATGCTTTGGGGGCTTTTAAAATACAGACATGTAGAGTTACTCACAAATTAGAGCAGTCAAATAGTATTTTGATGATTAATAGCTTTGGTATTCTCTGAGTAGTTTTATGGCATTTGCCAAATATTTCAGAAATACCAGTGAACCTTAGCTGTCAGATCCAGTTGGGCTTCTTCATAATCAGATATTTTTTCCAAATCATTCTTAATTTCTGTAGCATTCAAAGTACCAGTTGGCTGTAAGAAGTTATTTTGAGGGGATAAAGATGTCTAAGAAGACTGGAGAGTGACTCTTTATGTGACTGCTTTTTATATTTCATAACATTGAAGAATAAGTTGATTTCAATTTGTTTTTATTGTCCTAGAGACCATAGTTATCAACATTCATATCTTAGCACCAACCAGCACAAAGTACATTATTGATATTCCTATTTGTTGGTGGATGCTAGTATGGAAATCCATTTGAATGTTGTATAACTAAATACATGTTTCTAATTAGAAGTACCTTGGCAGGAAACAGTCTTACAAAAACAGAGATGAAAAAGTGAATTCAGGATATTTGTAGAGCTCTATGCTGAAGACCAAGTACTCAGGAATCAGGGTTCACTTGGGTGAGGAAGAGAAAAAAAGCAGGAGTTTGCTCAGCAGAATCAAAAACCAAACAATAAACCCCGTGGGAGCAAGACAGTGAGTTTCAGCCTTGTTTTTCAGTGATTCTGAATATGGGAATTCTTAGACCTCAGTGCAAATTTCAGTTTCATCTAATTACAAAGAAAAGGGGGCAAGATGTGTATTTTGTTGATGGAAAAAAGAAACTGTGGTTAGTTATTTCCCTCTGAAAGTACTTTTGTGTGGATGCAGAGCACTTTTGTGACTGGTTTTTCCTTTTGCTCTCCCCCTCCTATCCCAAGCACAGCACTGCTCTAGCATTCCTACATCTGATCTCCTTGTCTCATGAGGATTAGTCCTGTTGGCCAGGAAACAGCATTATCAGATCGTGCATTTCTCAAATTTTATGTCACGTTAATATATTTACCTTAAAATTTTAAGCCCTAAATAGCTGGTATTTAAATAGAAGAGCTGGCCTCTTCTGTGAGGATGTTTGCAATTTCCTGATGTGAAATCCCTTGCCAGCAAGCCATGGAGCAAGTATCCAGTCAGGAAAGAAGTGTCCTTAACAGAAATCATGTTTAGTTCTGGTG
>VYZR01064979.1:22112-33444 GCA_013400675.1 Oxylabes madagascariensis
TTGAGGTTGAACAGTCTTCTAGCAGCAAGAGATGAAAGCTCAGTGAATTTTGTATGTTCTTGTCTGATGTAGAAGTATTAAAGGGACCTGTACTTATTTATATAGCTCTTCTGAAAATCTCAGAGTGGTTGGTAAGTGCTAAATGAAGTGTGAAACAGGCAGTTACATAATATTCACATTTTACAAATGGGGCTAATCCCAGTTCAGGAAGGTTGGCTGTGCTAGACCACGTAGCGTCATTAACAGAAGGAGAAATAATGAGTCACAGCCCTGAGTTCCTTGAGCTTATCTCTTTATTATGGGTTTCAGGCACTTCAGTCTGTTTGGTTATAAGAGCAGAGGTTATTAAGTGCACACTGCTTAAATAATTTCATTAACTGTTACCTCTGCTAGTTTTCTTACTGTGCTTATGATCTGTGCTTCTATATCAGTATATATTAACTTGAGTTGTATTGGGCCAGATTTCTTTCAAATCAGATTATAAAAATGTGAAATACGAAATTATTATGATCAAGTAATGATATTCAGCATCAATTTGTAATTAATAAAAAGTGTTTGGATTTGAATTTCTACATTTGTTCAATCAATTTTAAGATCCTAGTCTTTTTAAATAGGCAGGCTTTTTAAGCAAGGACTTAGGATTGTTGGATCACCTCAGAATTGAGTACACCAACATGTTGGCTTGTGCTTTTGACTTGGCTCTAGTCAGAAATACTTCCACTTCACAGTCTGTGTCTTCGGTCAGCATTGCCCAACTGTTCACCCGTCTCATCAGCACATTGAGCCATTTAAGGGAGCATCTGATTTTGAAATTGGAAAAGAACTGTCTGTATAAAAATAATTTCATGTCCTTTTCTTTTTAGGGAAGTTGTTATGCAGCACTACTAATGAATAAATAAATTTTATCTTACCTGTATGGTGTCTCAGAAGCAGTGTGTAGAAGTTAAGATACAGTACAAAACCTCTGTGTTTACCTTCCTTGTTGTTACTTGATTATTCCCAATACTTCAGCGATAACAGTAATAGAGCACTTCATATGCAAAACCCTTGGGGTAGAGATTTGCAAACTTCTGGTGTTTGTTGCCAAGTTTATTTTTTACAAAGCATTCTCACCCATTGCTGGGAGTACCAGCCCACACCTGAGTCTGTACCAGTCCTTTTCCATTTTGTGCTGTAGGGCAGCTTTCTAACATAATCAGACTTAAACTTTTCATTTGGTGTGTTCATATGGCTTCTTGGTGTACCGCTTGAAGGCACTTGCCTTTTTTAATATTAAAACTTTGTCAGATAGGCTTTAATGAAAGCTTGGGGCTATTACACATTATTGATCATGTTTATTTAAAATAGATGGCGTGACCTGAACCACTTGCAGAGTGTGGTCAAGTTGGCTAAAGAAGATCCTTGTTGGGAGGGGATTTGCATTGCTGTCTGTAGGGAGATGATTGGTATTTTCATGCCAGGGTCATTTCTGGTGGAGGTTGGGTTGTGCCTTGGTGGGGGGACAGTATGCAGGCTGAAAACTTGGGAAGAAAATCCTGCTGTGTCTGCAGGATCAGAGTGGTGGGGTTTGGTACAGACAGATGGAGACCTCTGGGGAACGAGTTTAACAAATGCACTGTTGAAAAAGATTCTTGGGGCATCTCAAGTGGGAGACACACAGTGGGTAAAAGACCTCCCAAGAGCATCACATGAGTGGAGGCTCCCAAGAGTCATTATTTCCAAAGTAATTTTATGACTAAGGAGGATTTAATTTCTCTGAGAGTACTTCAGTTTGTATCTGAAACGTGACTGTTCTCCTTTCATGCTAAATATGCCTCAAATACGTATTTTTAATTTTTTTTTAATGAAACCAATTAGTAGTAATGATCAGTTACAATATTTGTTGATGCACTTTTTAGCCTTTTTGTACACCTTTTACGCTTGCCTCTGATAGATTTATTACTTGCATGCAGTGTTTTCTTTGTTTCTGGTTTGGTGCTTAAGCCCTTAGTGTGAGCCCCAGCTAGACTGTAAATCTCCTTCAGCAGCTTGCTTACGCTTGCGGCATTAACCTTTCTGCAGGGGGTTGTGATGTTTATTTACAAAATTCCAGTTTTCCACTTACAAATAGAATATTATTAAGAGAGTCTTCTTTTTGCCAATTAGGTCAAAGTCCTAAAATTTTAAGACCTAAACCACATGGTTTAGAGCGAACTGATTCACAAACCATAGGTGACTTTACTACAAGAAGAAAGGGTATGTACTTTAGCACTGTATGTATATGGAGCTTTATAAAAATAAGTGAAGCAAAAATTAAGAAAACTGTTCTTTTAGAATAACGTTAACTCTGGCATATTCTTTTCTGCTATAGTCTAAGGTCATGGATGCATTTTCCGTGCCAAGCAACCAGTTTCCTGTATAAGGAATTAAAGCCTTTCTGGCTTGAACAGTGCATGGAAATTTTTCTTTGATATTAACATGAACGTTCTGATCTCTTAAGTTGTAGCTGTTCATACTTTGGATTGACTTTTGTCTGTTGATTTAGAAGCAAGTATATAATAACTTGTAAATTGTACATAGTAACTTGTAAGTTACTTGAAACTTTTGTTAGGCAATAATCTGAAATCACAGTTCATTTAGGTCTCCTGAAATGAAGCAAAATACTGATCCTCTGATCATACACTAGTGCAGACATCTATTTATGCACCTTGAAGAGGATTGCAATTAATTTGATGGGCTTTATCGAAGATGCTGAGTTGGTGTCTTACATAGTCACAAGAAGTAGAAAAAATAATGAACATTAAAAATCTCAGAGAAATATCACTGATTACCTTTGGATTTTAAAGTCCATTGCAACTGGATGAAATACTTCTGCTGTTCCTGGTGGGCTTTGGACAAAGTCCTGGCTCTTTCTCTTCTGCAGCAGTACCTTGCCCACGGTTTATTCCTGCTAGTAGTCTCAGACCTTTGCAGAGGACTTGAGCCAAGCTGATCAATTTTTGTGTCAGTCATGCTTTAGTATCATTTTGCCTATGTCACATTCAGTTCTGTCACTACATGCCTGACACTTGATCTTAGTGAACTTGCCAAGAGGCAGAAAACTCATGGTGGGAAGGGGCACAAGGAGAGAAAGGGCTGTTTTTATGATGACATTGCATTTCGTTTTCTAAAAACAGTTTTAGGGAGGATAAAGTTGACAGCAGTTTGACTCTGATATTTGTTTTTCCACAAGTCTTTTTTATACTTTATATTTTTCTAATGTTTAGGAGAGGTGAGACATTGGAGGAGGGAGGGATAATATGGTTCTTGCTAATAGCCTACTCATGGTTCTGTTCTGAAAATGGAATTTAAAAATGGCACTTTTTTTGAGAACAGTGTTAGCTGTCATGAGTGGCACATTGCTCGACTGTGGATGAGCACTGAAGCGAGCCAGGCTCTTCCTGCTGTTGGCTCATTTCTCACTTTTGCAGACTTAGTCTTAGCTGCAGGTTCTGCCCACTCGTGGAGCTGTGAAGCATCACCAGTAAGGGCACATGTACACAGTGAGGGCAGAGTTTGCATATTAACAACTGGCCCTGGGCCAAGAAAAGTCCCCAGAGTTGGCTCTGCTGAAACAGCCCATCAGTCCTATCCTGGGCGTGCCAGCTCAACAAGTCATCACGGCAAAATGAGGGACAGAGCACAATGCTGCCACTTTCAGAATCTCTTTTCAAAACAGAATTACTACATATACTATTACAAGTATATGCTGCAAAATTCTGAAATTGCAGTGGGCTTTTTAAATTTTATATTTAATTTTTTTTAATTGATGTTTCTTCTCATTAGTTGAAAATATTAAAAACGTAAGTTAATATATCATGTCTTTCTGAAAATGGAAGTGTCTCCCTTTCCTTACTACTATTTACTATTTGAAAGATAGAGGTTTTTCTGTATTTAGGCTGTGAAAAGCTATTAAATTTAAGTTTCTTTAGAAAAGTTCTGTGCTTTACAATTGTCTGTTTCTCACATAGCAAAACCAGCTCCACTAGAAATAAAACCTCTGCCTGAATGGGAAGAATTACAAGCTCCAGTTAGATCTCCTATCACTAGAAGCTTTGCACGAGAGTAAGTTTCTTGGCTTTTCCTCATTCAGATTAATCATTTTTGCTGGCTAGAGTGTTAATAAATGTGTGTACATCTGTATCATATTTTTAGTTTGTTTGTAGCTTGAAGTTTCCTTTGGAAGAGTGTGAATCTATGTGTGTATCTGTGCGTTGAAGTAAAGTGTGTCCGTGTGAAATTCTGTTTTGTGATATTAAATATAAGGGACTGTGTATAACCAAAAATGTGACACTCTAGTAAACTTGAATGAGAATTTCAGCTCTAATATGCTTATTTTTTGTTGTTTACCAGGAGGTTTAAGATATTCGAGATGTATTGTTTGTAAAATAATTCCTGGTAATTAGCTCCTCCAGGTTTCCCGTGTCTCCCAGACCGGATTCAGTTCATAGCACAACTTCCAGCAGTGACTCGCACGACAGTGAAGAGAATTATGTATCCATGAACCCAAATCAGTCCACTGAAGACCCAGTATGTAAAATCTACGTCTTAACTACTCTCTTCCTGTGCAGTCCTTACTTTTAAATCATGCAAACACAGATCCTTCACTCAACATCACTCCCTTTATACTTCTCGATCAACTGAATGGTAAAAAAATCTCCGTAGCAAAGCTGTAATTTTGGTAGGATTTCACTGAAGAAGTTAAGAGCATAAAGAGAATGGTTGATATACATATCTATTATATGAAACAGCTCAAGACATGACTTTTTTCCTACCTCTTTCCTAGAATCTGTCCCCTCTTTGTAATTACTTGTCCTTGGGCTATGCACCAGTTGAGTATTATGACATCAAGGGAAATAAACCATCCTAGGAACCTATGAGACATGCTTAAAAAAATGATATTAAAAGGACATCTTCCAGGAAATGTAGAAGGAACAGGGGAAGAAAAGGATTGATACTCATTGTATGCATTCTATGAAAACGGATCCATGTGTATTTTATTAGACTTCTTTCAAAGAAGAGGATAGAAGGAGTCTTTGTGTATTGAGTGTATTTTTTTCCCCTTTGGGGAAGAATTTTCTCAGATAATGAAGCTTCAGATACTCAGCATGAAGTGCGGCTAGTTAGGAAAATTAATGATGCACACTGTGGTTTTCTTTGGCGAGGGGAAGGAGAGAGAGAAAAAGAAGACCCAATAGCAGTAGTTTTAAGGAAGACAATAGCAGTAGACCTAGGCCTAAACTAAAATGTGGTTTAGAATATGCGTAAAACACTGGAGGAAACCTGTATCTTGAGCTCAGCTTTTTGTCCAGTATAGAATCATGGAATGGTTTGGATTGGAAGGGAACTTAAAGATCATCTTGTTCCAACCTCCCATGCCATGGGCAGGGACACTCCACTAGACCAGGCTGTTCAAAGCCCCATCCAGTCAGTTCAGTGCACTCACATGTTTGGGTTCTTAGTAGGGAACACAGCAGCATTTTTCATCTTTAAATCCTTTATGTAAGACCTTCCATGGGGAGAGCCTGTCTGGCACCTTTTTTGTTCTGTTTGTGTGTCTGCCTTCTTGTATGGCATGTGCTGGCCCATCTCACTGCCCCTGGACTCTCCTCTCGCAATGCTCTTCGCTTCCCTGTCCCCTGCTGCTCTGGATCCCCTCCCAGTCTCCTGCAGTCTCCTGCCCCCCAGCTCACCACTGCTGCCTCTGGATGCCGCATCCCAGGTCCCCCTCATGCCATTCATTCCCCATGGGAGCTGGTGGGGTGCAGGCTCCGGAGCCTGCGGAGCGCCCCGAGCTCTGCCTTGTGCCGTGCCTGTTGTGCTTCCCAAGGGAAAGGCACGGAGCACGGGGGAGGTGCTGATGTGGAACCTTAGCCCCTCTCTTGCAAGGGCCATTGGTAAGTAATGGGTGATGTCCCATTTCACAGGTGCAAGAAACATCCCGTTTTACACCAGGGATTAGCCCCACCCTTGCCCACAGTTCTCCCTGCACGGACCCACAGCTCAAACCGGGCGTTTCTGTTGATTCTTAAGGCTGTTCCAGGGGCTTAACTTCCATACCAAGATGGTACAATTAATGCCTCAGCTCATTAATATCTTCTGTTTGCTTGCATCGGTCCTATTTTAAGGTTGTTCTGCAGATTTCCTTTCTGTTATGTTTGCGTGTATTTAAAGTTTCTGTTTCCTATTGCATATTCTATTTCCTAATGCCTGCCTAGTTTGTTGGAAATAACAGGTTATTTCTTGTTTAAGGAGTAACAGCTTTTTTAATTTATGCTGGAACATTAATACAGAATCTGATTTTTGTATGTTTAATATGAGGAATTTGTTCAGAAAATTTGAGCAACAAAAATAAACTTCCTATCAGTTGTTTGTGTTTGTCCTTGTTATCACTTAATATTAAATGAGTTGGACAATAGAGATATAATGGATAACTTCAATTTAAAATCCCGGCCCATTTGGCTTTAGCCCAAAAAATATTTTATTTCCTAAAGAACCAGAACATTTCCAGATATCTCACGGCCTCTGTTTTAAAATCTGACTTTTTGAGAATTTTTACTTGTTCCAACTCTATCTTAGCAAGGAGTCTGTATTTCTTCATCTTTTTCTGTCATCAGCTTTGAAGCGTCTTGTTTGGACGTGTCATACTTAAGTTTTATTTAATAAAATCAGCAAAGCAATATTCTGCTTTTTCTTTCAAGTTGCTCTCAGCCGTACCCTTCTGTCTTTCCTTCTGCCTTCCTCTTCATTTTTTGCTGACTGCTGCCCTCTGTCTTCCTGTTTTTTCTTTATCTTTTAGAGAAGAGTCCTTCTATTGTACTGTTCCTATAACACCTGTTAAGAGGGAGGGATCAGGCTGGGAGAGGACAGAGGAGGTGAGGTTGTATAAATCTGGGCTAATTGAAATTTAGGTACATACAATGCAATTTCAGTTCAGGCAGCCCTACACGTATTTTCCAAAATTTTAATATTTTGATCTTGTCAATTGAACAATACTCTTAGATTTTCAGCTTAATCATAATGACTTTTGAATGAAATGTAAAAGTATCATTTTTAGCTTTGCCACTACTGTAAAGCAGAAATTATTGTAGGAATTTAACAACAATTTAGGGAAATAAAAAAGTTTGTGCTTAACCAATGCTAAATTTGAGATACAACAACTACATTTAAAAAGAACAAAACACGCTCTGTTCTTATTTCATGATATGAAGGGGACATTAAGTGGAAGGCACAGATGGGTTTGGTGGCAACCTTAAATTTAGGGGGGTGGTATTGGGGCTTTTTCCTCCCATTGGCTTTTGACTCTGTCCCAGTTTTGACATAGAATGTATCCCCTTGTCATACAGGGTCAATGAAATTTGCATGATTTAAGTGACTGCAAGAGTCTCAGTCATTTCCATAACCTTTTACATTTTGGCAGATACAGTAAGCATATTTGATAACGTGAACCACTAGTTGATATATTTGTAGCTGAGATTGTCTATGTTATGATTTCAGAATTTGTTTGGAAGCAACAGCCTTGATGGAGGAAGCAGCCCTATGGTAAAACCTAAAGGAGATAAACAAGTGGAATATTTAGATCTTGACCTAGATTCGGGAAAGTCCACCCCACCTCGTAAGGTAAGCAGATGTTCAGCTCTTCAGTTCTGCCATCAGTAGTTCAAAATTGCCTTCCGCAAGATCATCTTCATGGTCATTTCTCAAATGATCGGTTGAGAGGCCATGTTGGACCTTTCAGAGAAACCGGTGCTCGTTCTGTATCTGTTTGGGACACCTCCTTGCCTTTTTGTTGTTGATTTACTTGAACTTGTCTCTCCTTGTTCCCAGAAAAAGAGCAGTGGCTCGGGCAGCAGCGTGGCAGACGAGAGGGTCGATTACGTGGTGGTGGACCAGCAGAAAACGCTGGCCCTGAAGAGCACGCGGGAGGCGTGGACTGATGGCAGACAGTCCACAGAGTCCGAGACGCCCACGAAAAGCGTGAAGTGAGAACACTGCCTTGTCCTCGAAGAACGGAAAGAAGTGAATTTTGAAGAATCACAGAACCACAACGGCAGTGTCGTTCGGCTGTACAGTACCTGATTCCCCGGGGTGGGAAACAGTTCCTCACCGAATAGGATGGAAGCCAAAGGACACTTTGAATATATCAAAGGAACTTTAAGATCATGCATTGGCTCTGTGGTGTCTGGAAAAATCACAGCCTGTAAATAACGTGTAAAATAATACCACTTAGCTTTCAGAAAACCTTTTGTTCTGTAGTTAACACATTTGTAGTATTACTGTGTTTATGCACTTTTTCAGTTACAATGTTGGTTCAGGTATTCCCAGTTAGTGTACCTTAATGCCTAATTCAGCTGGAGAATTCTTTTTTCCTCACACTACTACTCCTTACAATTTTAGGTTAATTAAGCTACATGTAGATACGGAAATTAATATTTGAACTTCATTTTAACAACTCAAAATTGATTTTGCAGAAATACTTTCACAATTGAATAATCTACTTGAAATGCCAAGAGACGACCGTTAGTTACATACTTGTTTATATTTAATACACACAAGATCATTTGGAAGTCTACAGGTTACCTTCCTAACAAAAAATTGCTGTGAGTTAATAATAATGAACTGTACTGGGTTTAGACCTAAAATCCTGGCTTATATGTTAGTTGTTAGTGGTGGAACTTCTATTGTATTTTATTAATGACAGTGTTCTGTGTTCAATGGGTGAAGATTCTGCAGGGTAGGATCTTACACTTTCAAAGACTGAATAATTAAATGTCAAGTAAGCCTGCAAACCACTGATGGCATGCAGTAATATTGTGATCTCACACTTATTAACAAGAAATAGCCTTTATATTATTTACAGAAGGTAGAGTATATAAATCAGGTACGTACCAAGCACTGTTGTGCTAATACACTGATCAGGTTTAGACAATGAGCTTTAGTTTTGTACTGTTTAGAAGTTCTAATGTCAGTTTTCAGTTCAAGATTAATGGGACAGTTTGACGTTCACTTTTTGTAGTACTAGCAAAATACTGTGATTTTGAATTAGACATTAATTCAAATGGAAATACTATGTTTTAACACCATAGTGCCCTTCTTATGAGCTCTATTTTACTTTAATCTCCTGCTTGGCCTTATATTTAAATCCCTATGCAACTGATATTTTATATCTCTGTTTTTAAAAATTAGATAATATACCTAAATGATCCCCTTGTAAACCACTTGTTGCTCTTTCCTGGTACAGGATTTAAGCTCTGCATACTGTGATCCTTTATTTTACTATGCCAGTTCCAAATAATAATCTGCCTTGGTTTAGAAACATTTTTTGTTATTTGGAAGAAGATAGAATTCTTTAAATACGTGAATGAGTTAGGTCTAGATAGAAAACTTACTAACACTTTTGTTTTATACAAATGCCCTCAAGTAAGTGGTTGGTTTCATTTTCCTGCCCAATTGTTTTATTTTGTCCAGATCATTTAAAAGTTGAGCATAAAGCTGCATTGTTTTCTGGCATGTTGGCCTTCGTACTGTGCCTAATCTACCATCGGTTGTTTCTCTCCCCTCACAGCCACAATCTACAGTATGTAAATTATCTTATTCTTAACAAAGGTTCTTTTTAAATTAGTAATATTTTGATGCTTTGAATGTTCATTTTAAAAAAGAAACTAAACACAATGCATTTTGAGGTGAATTTTAAATAAATCAAGTTGTTCGGTTTTGATGTGTAAACTCTGTCCTGTGAAGCAGCAAACGGATGTCAGTGTGTTTGAGAAGGTGCCTGGATACCAACCACATTTTGTCAGAATTGTAGATTACCTCCCAGTACCTCTCAAAAAACAAATGTACAGCTAGAACAATTTTTAACATGAATCTCTGATTTAAAACCCTGAAACAAGAAGCCAAATAATGTGCATTCCCACTCTTCTGGGAGCCAGGAAAAAATCAGTCTCCTAGGCTGCCCTCTCTTGCTGAGCTAGTGATAGAAGGTGGGTTTGCACTAAGTTTGATGATATCAGTCCTTGATTTACAGATTACGCTTACTCTTTCTTCATTTAAAATTTGGCAGGATTCACAACATTATTTGGTATTATGATTGAAAATCCACTCTTTAATTCTAGGCTTTTCCTCTTTCTTTTGTTAAGGAAAACAGCAGTTTCCACACTGTACAGATAGTGTAACATTTTCTAAGTAGCAGCCTACATTTTCTCCTTAATTAGATTTCTAAGCAGTTTTCTCTCCCATATTCCAGTATTATATTTTCCAGACTTACATATTGTCCATGGTATGCTCAGAATCAGAGGTGTAATATTAACTTTTGATGATACATCTCATTTTCACCAGTGAAGCTACATGGGCTTCACAGTGCAAATCCATCTGAGCTCATGGATGGTCTAAGGATGCGAATATAGAATTGAAAATGTGACTCCTAAAGTTGTAGGTGGTAGAAAGCAGTGAAACTGATAACAGCCCTGTGTCACTTCCAGTTAGCAGCTTTGTGAGGGCACTCTAGTTGGAAGCAAGCTGGTGGAAACTCCAGTAGATACTGGGGCAGAAGTAGCTTGTCAGTGTTGCTTGTCAAGTGTTCTTTTTTCAGATGGGTCAGTTTTTTCTTGTTTCACTCAAAGATATTTAATCATTTACAAGTACAGTTTTCATTGCTGTATGTGTCATCATAAATTGCAAATGTATATGTGCAATATGTCTTTTACAAATACACAACATCCTGCTCTAAAAAATCAAAAGCAAACTTGATGCCTTGTGCACTAAGATTGACATGAGAGGTGATTTGGTATCATTCCATGGTGTGACCTGAACATTTCTTTATCTGGTAAGTACCAATGGCCACACTTTCACACACTGTGATAAAATCACCATTACCTCATGAAGTGCAGGTGCAAACACAGCTGCTCTGTTCCACTAAAACTTTGTAATGTGACATTGAAAAAGGTTAAAATGTGATCATTAGTCTTTTTTCTTTACTGACATTTGTATTTCTGTAAAAAAATAATAACAATCCATTCATGTATGAGAGCTGTGACATAGTGCCACACTTAGGGAGTACACACAAATTACAGTATGGCTGTTTTGATTAAGTAATTTAGAATTCGTCACTTCATATAGCTAATTAGGGAGTGATGGGCACCTCCGTACCTTTCACCGTGCACTATGAGCCAAGCAAAATTTTTATCACACTGAAATTTAAGTTTAGCTATTACTGCAGCAGTAAATTTTTATACGTGTGTGTGTGTATATTATATATATGTATGTATGTAGTACTCTTGCAAAAGTACTTTGGAAACTTAGCAGCCCTGGACAG
>VYZR01064994.1:5009-33945 GCA_013400675.1 Oxylabes madagascariensis
TTTTTTTTTTTTTTTTTTTTTTTTTTAACTTCAAAAAGCAAACATCAATAAATAAATAAAAACTTCTGTATGAATGAAAAATGTCCCCCGGCTGAAGGAACTGCAGTGGGCCTGTCAGTCTGTTCTCCATCAGCATCTCCAGAGGATGCTAATGGAGCTCCACCTGCCACAAGCACAAAGAGAGGCTTCAGGAGATGCTTTTTATTTTGGGATTATCCTTGTGTAGAGTGAGGTTGTCTGATACTTGGGCTGATGCTAGGAAGGCTTTTTAGGAGTTTATAGTGGTTGAAATTAGCAGAAGGTTGATGTAAGGCCTTATTAACCATTATTCACACTGGGTTTTTAAGGTGTTTTTCCCTGTTTAAGCTTATTACTGGCTGCTGGTAAAATGATGAACTTTGCCAAGAGCATATCCAGGCAACATCAGGTGCTGAACCCAAACAAGCTTTTCATCCAGTGAAATACCCCGTGACTTGAAAAATGTTGTTTGTATCCTCCCAGTTTAACTTGTCTCATCGGGAGACGGCTCATAACTAACACATGTAGAACCAAGTAATTTCACACATCCTGTCTCATTCCCTCGTCTTTCCTCCTTGCTTTTCATGCACAGCTTATTTTTATAGAAACTCATTCTTGTAATAGTTAGAAAGAGTCATAGTTTCTTAATGAAATTCCTTACTTCTGACACACTATAAAAAATAGCACACACTTAAGTAGACATCTGGTTGGAATTTTTGCAACATTTAATATTTCCTAGAATAGAGCCATAAATCGCCTTCTACCAGCTTCAATGTGCTAGTCAGTGTAACTCCTGCCTGCTTTGGGCAGCCGTAGGCTTTTGGGTGAGAGTTGCATGGAACAAGATCCGAAGCGGGGCCAGGAATGGGAGCTACAGATGGGTGTGAGCAAGTATGGTTTTTAAATTAAAACATGCAGAAGAGACAGGAGAGATTTAGAAGTTTTCTGAAGGGTCTGGCCCCCAGTGACTGAGTGTGGAGAAGAGGACCTGTTGCAAAGAGAAGGAAGTTACCATCCAGGACAAACAGAAAAGCAAAGACAGGCAGAAGCCATGGGAGGGAAAATCAGAGCAAGCTGGTGAGTGCAGAATCATGTTATTGAAGGTTTGCAACCTGGGAGCTCACAGTTACATACATTTCTCTGAGACTACCGCAGTGGGAGGTGATGCAAAGACTAAGGCGGCTGACAGCTAAACCTGAAAAGATTTGAAATAGCTGTTTTCCTCAGGGATTTGATTAGCCCAGAATAGGTGAACTGAATCAGGGGACCAGCCCTCCAGCAGCTGAACTGCTGAAAGCCTGGAAGGGAAACCTGAGGCGGAATAGCTGTAGCGTCACATCACATGGTGATGTACTGCAGAGCTGCATCCTGCTAAGTTGAACTACTTTTTATTCCTTGGAGAAAGGGCTCATTAGCCCTTTTAATTATTTTCCTAACTGCTAGAACTCCAGATGCCATTATGTTATGTAAAATGACAAATGTATTTTTAACTTGTAAAGCATGTGAACTTTAAGCTCCTTCCAGTGATACGAATACAGCTCCATTTCGATGCATGACTCATCTTCACATGTAGGGAAAAAAGCTCAGCATTTCACATCCTTGGAGCCATACTCTGTGCACCAGTGATGAGCGATAGTTGCTGTGGGAACCATCACTTTTAGTATCCTGACTGTGCATCCCAAAGTGCCGAGAAACACTGACCGCGTCTTTGGTCGCGTTTAGTGACTGCATGTAGTGAGAGCATCCTTTCGGTAAGACCCGCCTGCCTGAAGGAGCACTGCCCGCTATCGAGTCTCATTGCAACAGCCTGTTTGACACAGGCTTCGGAGCGAGCGCGGCGATTCTTCCCCTTCCCGGAGGAGCCACCGGGGAAGGGCCGGCGGTGCCACCGCGCGGGCGCGCTGCGGGACCGGCCCGGAGCCGCCGCCGCCGCCGCCGCCTCATTTCCCCCCTCTAATCTTTAGCGCTCACCCCAATAAATGAATGTCGTGCCTAACATCACCGCCCTAAATCACCTTAAAATCACCGCGGGGGTTGTTCCCCACCAGGGTTGTTCAGGGGAACCCGAGCAGCGGAGGCTGAACGCGAGGCAGCCGCCGCTCCCCGCTCGGGCCCGGCGCGGTCCCGGCCGCCTGTGGGGGCTCGGGCCGGTCCCGGCGCGGCTCGGGGCGGGAAGGCGGCGCGCACCTGCCCGGGGCGGACCCAGGCAGAGCCCGCCTTCCCCGAGCCGCTCCGGGAAGCCTCGGCTGGGGCCGCGCCGCCACAGGCAGGTAATGGAGCTCCGGCGTGGAGCTGCCCCCGCCCGGCTCCCGCCGCCGCCGTCCCCCCGCTCTCCCGGCTTCCCCTCACGGCTTTCCCGCCCGCGCCGCCGCCTGAGGGAGGCCTGAGGGAGCGGCCCCTCTGCTGGTGGTAACGGGGCTGCCGGCACCGGGACCCGCCCCGGGGATCCCCTCAAGTCCCCAGCGGGACCCGCTCGGCTGTGGGAGCCACGCCGTGGCATCTCCATGGGCTTCAGTTTTGGGGTGGTTCGGCGGTCCCTGCCCCTCGCCTGTGGACCCAGGCGATCAAAGGACGGCCCCAGGGTTCGGTGCCTGCCCAGGCAGTGCCGCTCTGGGGTTCAGTCCAGGTATTCGTGGTTCTCTTGCGTAATTTGGGAGTGTCGGGATGAAGCAGGGGACCATTGTGAGGATTTCTGCATAAAACATTGAGGCAACAAGTGGTTGATGAGGGTTTATAAGCTCGAAGTTCCGTTCTGTTGAACAGAGCTTAGCTGCAGTGTTATTCCAAGACTCAGCAGTTACTCAGTTACTTTTTGTTGCAGTAAAAGCAGTGATTTACACCTGCAGACTGAGAGCCGTGTGTGTTGGAACTGGGGTGACTGGTCTGTAAAGCCAAAGTGTGCTTTCCTGAGGTGACCCTCCACCTCTGTTCTCTCTGGCACCTGGGCACATTGTTAAGAGGAAGGCGGTGAGGTGGGACAACAGTGAGTTGACATCAATTACTAACACTTGTTTACATTTTTACTCAGGACTAAATGGCGAGCAAATGGACTGTTTGAAGCACTGGGTTTGATTGCTTAAGAGAAGGGGCTCTGCTGAGGATACCCCACAGGGATCTGTCGGATTTCTCTGTCATCCCAGACCCTTCCCTGATATGGAACAAAGTGAAGGTGAACAGGAGTCCCAGGCAGAGAGTGATGTGGAGAGCAAGAGCAGCGTGAAATCCTTGCCTGGGGGAACAGCCCATGTCAAACTAGAGATAAAAAAACATGCAGTTACAGACGACTACAAACTCTCCAAACGTGTGCTAGGGTTAGGAATCAATGGCAAAGTACTGGAATGTTTCAACAAGGAGACAGGCCAGAAATGTGCTTTGAAGGTACGTGTGTTTTGTCTTTTTTTACTTATTTATGGTTTGGAGGCCAGAGTTAACTCCCAGAACCCTGTAAAAGCTACTTGTTCTGTTGCTTACCTTTCACAAAGAGTGATGTGTGAAGAATCTGAATATGTGGAAACATTTGCTATTGCAACACCAGAGTCCCAGCTTGAGCCTTTTCCAGAATATTCTGTGTAGTGTCCAGAATAATGTTATCAGCTGTGAAATTCTTGTGTTCATATTTAAAAGACAAGCAGAGGAGAGAACAGTGTCCTGGTGTGTTCTGGGAGAAAACTTGCTAGATTTTGAATGAACGTCTTAGCCAATACTCACGAAGGAAACTGTTTTGGATCTTGTACAGTAAACAGGCCTAAGCTGTGAAATACTTAAATGTTCATTGGTCTTCAGTCTTTCCTCTGTTTGAAGACTTTTCTTAAGGAGCATTTCTAGGGGTTCGTTTATTTTCCTACTTTATTTTTGCAATCCATTCACCGAAGGATATTTCCTGGGAAAGCACTGGTTACACCAGTAGGGCAAGTGAGTTTAGTAAATATTTATGGTGATAAGTACCACTTAAATAAATGGAGCAATAACCATTCATTAGAGAGCATAAAGCTCACTTGCCTTTTGTTCTGCAGCTTTTAAACCTGAAAATTTCCCTGATGCTCTTAAACCACATTATTAGGGGAAAAAAGCAGCCTAAATGAGCCAGGATGGTTCAGTACCAGAAGACTGAAAGCAGCTGCAGTAATTGCTATAAGAATTACCTATGAGTGTTACAGATTCCTTGCTGGTGTTAATCTGATGTGTCCAGGAGGCTCTCAGGTACCCTTCCTTTCCCTAAACACACTTCCAGGTGTGCCGGGAGCAGAGTGGATCTGCCAGGGGTCAGCTGGAGGCTCTGCCAAGGCCTGGAGATGGTCTCTACCAAACAGAACTGCCCCCACCAAAGCCTTTGCATTGTGATAGAGAAGCCTGGAAATACCTGGCAGCTTTGGGTACTGAAAAAAACTTAATTGCAGAACTAGAAAAGCTTATAACAGAATAATTTGCTGATTAATTCACATGTTTCCAACACTCTCATGTTCTTTATCACCCTCTTTTGTATTAGCTTCACGTAGCTGACTCACAGAAGTTTATCACAGAGAAACTGGAGGTTTTGACAGACTGCAGGTCCTGGGGTACATGCACCTGTCGTGGGGAGTGTCATGTCTCTGCATCTCTGAGGTGATCCATTAATCAGGTCCTTCTGGAGTGATAGCAACATGAATTTCTAAACTTAGCATACTGTGATGAAGGGTAATAGGTAATGCTGAAGCTGATCTGCTGTTTCTGAAGAGTTCAGTGGCTTTGTTGCTGGTCAGAGATCATTCATACTTCAAAGGGTTTGCAGTCATAAGGGCTGGAAGCATTTTGAAACAGAAGTTGCCTTTCCAGAGGGCAATCCAGTAGCAACAAGTATGTTCCAGAACAAATTTTGTAGCTCTGGAATGAAGTAGGAAATATATTCCAATGTATATTAGCATCTGGAATTTTTTTTTTTTTATTATTATTTTAGCCCTCAGAGTTGGGGAGAGGGAGAAGAGAATGGAAATTGCTGTGCCCTGATAGAAAGTCTTCCGCTTGATGGGTTGGAGGGACCTATGGTGGAGTCTCCAATACCTGTTTGTGTTTAGCACTGATTGAGTTGTCTGATTTCTTTCAGAACTTTCAATATATATTGAGGACCAAAGTTACACTTCTGCAGTCATTACAGGTCAGCAATAGCTGATGTATCACTGAACTTACCCTGTAAATGTGTTTGTCATCCTGTTTCCCGTCCAGCTGTGGAATGTGCACACTTTTCTTCTGACAGGGACAGAAGTATGGCAGCAATATTAAGATGTTTATGAGTTCTCTAGGGAGTTTGAATGGCAGATAATACTTTGCTGCTTGCATGTGTGCATTTCTCATCCTTATGGGTTTAAGTGCTGAATAAAAAGTTAAACATGCAATTAAGTAAAACTGCCAGCAGCCCAGGGAGAATCCGCTGCTCTCTGCAAAGATGGTCTAGTGAGAAGATTACCCAACAAGGAGGGATAAAAACTCTGCTTGGTTAATTGGCAAGAATAGAAAGATATTTTCCCAGCCCTGAAGATATTTGCAAGGATGAAAATATCCAGAGGAAGTTTTTCTTTTGTTTCTTGTGAAACCTGAATTGGGCCACACAAGTCCCAAACCTGCTCCAGATGACATTTCAGAGCAAATCATCCAGTCAAAGCAGTTATGTAAAAGGGACAATAAGCTTGGGAAAGAATATTCAGAAACAGCTTCAGAGCAGAATTCTCTGTGTAGGGACAACAGGGCCTTGCCACTGCTTGTTCTTCTCAGGTGTGATGGCAGGGTTATCATTCACTTACAGGAATAGAAAGTGGAGGCTGATGAAGCTGTCACAAAAAAAGTCCAACTGGTATGACAGGTAAAGAGAAATGGAAGGACTGAATTGCAAATCGAACATGAAAGAAAAGGGATGCTGGATGGATTTTTTTCCAGACATTGCTTGCACATATCCATTGAGATTTATGTATATTTGTGGACAAATACTTCAGGCATGAGAGTGCTTGCTATAACCTGCTCCTGAGAAAGGAAGAACATCATTCCTGCTGCTGAAGATAAAGTGTAATAGGCTGTTCCCCTTCACATAAAACTTGCCCATTAAAGCAGCTTCTAACTGGGCAGATGGCACTGCGTTCTGCCTGCAGGTTTTCTTTTAAATGGGAACAGAGCCAGCACAGCCAGGGTCTGGATAGAAATTACTCAATGGAAGGAATTTTAGCAGAGGTACTCAAGAGGAAAGGGCTTGAACAGGCAAAAATATTCA
This sequence comes from Oxylabes madagascariensis, assembly GCA_013400675.1. Taxonomy (NCBI): domain Eukaryota; kingdom Metazoa; phylum Chordata; class Aves; order Passeriformes; family Timaliidae; genus Oxylabes; species Oxylabes madagascariensis. The sequence goes on from VYZR01064994.1 coordinate 11,263, forward strand.
TCCCCCAGAGCCATACATCAGTCAAGCACTCCATGCTGTAATTGGGAGGTCCCTGTTGTTGTTGTTAGTCCATATCCATAATTGGAACTGGTTAGAATTTCACTAATCATTCTGGAGTGGGAAAACACAAGACATCCTTTTGGAGATACTGCAGGGTTTTGGTTATTTTCCTAAAATACTGTGTGGCTTAGTTTACTGTGCTTGGCATTGTGATTTGCAGCCCAGTTTGCAATGTGCTGTCAGCTTTGTTTCTGTTAAATTGAAATGCCACACGCATTGCTGTCCTGCTCCAGAAAATCTCATCTGGTTTCTCACTTAGACACATAATGACGTTTTGGCTGAACAGCACTGTTTCCAAATAGCGAGAACATAGGGATTTAGAAAAGTAGAAGCACAAACAAAACTGCTGTGCAGGACTGTGGCCTTCTGAAGGTAGTTATGTTTTGGTCTCTGTCTCCCTTACAAATAGAAGAGCTTCTCAGATCTTTTTCCATAGTTGATCCAGAAATAGCTGTCAAGTGAAGTCTAGTCATTCTTCTATTTTTATCTCCTCTCTGCCCGCATGCCCCCTTCTGTTCACTTTACCTTTTGGGGCTTTAGGGCAAGTTTAACCTCCACTTCTTTAACACTGACATCAGCCCTAGTGTTCTCTGCTGGTGTTTGCACTCCTCACTGTTTTTAGAGAGAGGAGGAGACCAAAATAGCTGGTTACCTGTGAGAATAAGTGTGAACTCCTGGGACTTGCCTTCCATTAAAAAAACCCCAACCCACAGCTCCTTGTTCTTTCTTTCCTTCTTCCTTCACTTCTTTTTTGGCACAAATTTCTGCTAAGTGGTGTCAAAATAATACTTCAATGTATTTGATGATCTCCTTTATTTTTGTGGAAGATGGTAGGAAGGGCTCAGAGCTGGGATTTAGAAATAATAAGAACAGAGAGAAGAGAGAGGTTGAGAGCCTCCTGCAGGGTATTGGGGCTTCTTTGCATCTGCAGCTTCAGGATTTTGGTGGATGTTTCAGGAGGTAAAAGCAGTGTTACACATCACTGCCATACTATTCATCTTCAGTAAACAGATGGTGCTTCTTTCCAGAAGGAAAGGAAGGACAATTCAGGCATAGCCACAAAACAAAGACCCTTGGAACTTCAGGAAAGCTGAGTACCTTGGTTATGGATGCGTTGGCACTTTTGGGATGAGGAAATCCTGAGCAGCAGTGGTGAAATGCTTCTCCCCTAAGCAATGGGCACATCCCCTGTGCACTGCAGATGCCTCCAGCCACTGACACTCCCAGGTTCAGATGGAGTGTGTGTGAATGGAGCTGCTACTTCATGGAATTGTTTTGGTTGGAAAAGACCTTAAAGATCATCAAGTCTGACCATTAACCCAGCACTTCCACCACTGAACCATGTCCCAAGTGCCACATCTACACAGATCTTATCCTCTAGAATAAATAGTGAGTTAAGCCATCCTCTGCCTCATGGAAAATGTGTTGTGCTGCTGAGTGCCAGCAGAAAAGTGACTGTAACTTGCTGATTTGAAGACAAACAGGCATAGCCCAAATGTTAAATAAAACAAAAAGCAAACACAAAACTGAACACCCTCCTTGCCTTTTAGGTTTGAAGAGTGTTTAGTGAATGATAGAAATGATAACTGTAGAGTAGGGGTCTCTGCTGTTATGCATAAAGTATTAGCATAACTTTCTTCTCAGAAGGAAAGAAAAGAGGTAATGGAGAAAGAAATTTTGCAAAAAAACCTCCTTCCCAAAATGATTCCTGGGACCCACACATGGGACTATCCAGAGAATGTTGTTCTACTTTCTGTAGGTGAATTGCTGTGGACAGAGGCAGGCATTCTGCCTCAGTTTCATTTAGTCTTGAGCTATGTTTCTGTCTCTCACTCAATTTTAATGTTTCTGATTACATTAAATAGTTCTGCATGACAAAAGCCAATAGTGGGATAGTCCGTTTTCAGTTAATTTACCCTGAAGCCAGGTCATGATTGCTCACAAACAGGAGACTGTACAGTCCAAAATATTTGTTTTGCAAGTTATTTAAATAGCTGGTGCTTTTAAAATATTCTGCTTGCTGCCTGAAGTAAGATGATGACCAAGGAAAATGATGCAGTGGAGAAAGTACTGCACACAGTGAAAGTGAAGGTTATTTTAGGCTGATGATTGCTTGTAGGATAGGAAATGGTGACAATCTTCTTAGATGCTGCAGATTGCATTTTTAGAAGAGAATTATGCCAGATTAGGAATGAAGCATTTCAACATTTTTGGCATAAGGAAGAATGATGGTGTGCTAAGCTTAGAACTGCGATGACAATTTGGGGAACCAAGTGTAGTGATTGGTTAGTTTTTATCCAGGGTGGAGCAGCTCTATTGGAATGACTGTGTATTTCTGGAGGAAATCAGCACTTTCTAGTGAAGTATTCTGTAGTTCCCTCTTACCTACCATGTTTCCTGCAGAGTGTTTATGCTGGTTTATCTCATGCTACAGTACATTCAGTGTCAGTGACACAGCTTACCCTGACTAACAAAGTCCAGGAGCTGTGTTGTAGATCAGTGCTGGATACGGCATAGAATGAATATGGGTTCAGAAGAGTTCTAGTTAAATGGCAGCCCCATCTACAGAGGAGTGCCTAGAATATGGGTAGCATCAGACTGGTCTTGAATTTTATCCTTCAGTGACAGTCTTGGAGACTATTATGTAAATATGCATAAAATACCTAAAATAACTTCCAGTCGATTAAAAAGTGGGTCGTTTCTACTGCTAGAAGAATTGTTTTTAAACCAGTGAGTCATTCAGAGTCTTTGAGCACTTTGTACTTATTGGGGCCAGACTGGCACCTTTCAAAGTGTCAGTTGGACTAGTTAATTTTTAAAAAACGAGGACTTATCAATTTACTTTGAAGATTTGACATTCTTGACTGGTCTACTCTTTATTTGAAACACAGCAAATAATTTAAAAAATAAAAAGATGGGCTCGGTCTGAAATAATGAAACCATATATAATAAATTAATTTTTTTCCAATGGCAATTCATTAAGCCTAAAAAGCAGAAACAGAAAGCCAAATGCTATAAACCATTAAGTCATCTTGAAAAAGCAAAACTGTGTTGATGCTACTTTGCACCTTCTCCATTCTCCCCCAATCTCTCAGCAAGCTGGCACAAGTTATAGCCTGACTCGAGCGGCAACAAAGCGCTCGGGAAGATCAAGGCATGTTCCCCGCCTCGCCGGGTTCAAAGACCTGATAATGTTCCAGAGAAGTGTCTCAGTGCAGCTGGGGGAAGGTGCTGAAAGCCCAGCACGTGTGTGCCTCGGTCAGACGCCGCTGGTCGCCTGACACCCTCCTAGGACCAGAAGGCTCTTCCCTGTCTCTCCCTCCTCGCTTTAGAGTATAAATCCTCCTGTGCCATTTAAACCAAAGAAAAAACTCGCTGATTTGTGCTAATGGGAGTCTCGTTACAGGTAACTGGATTTTACAAATCAGCTTAAGTGCAAAGGAGCAATATGCAAGAATTTTAAACTTAATTTACAATGCAAGCGTACTTCAGGTGCCTTTACATATGGTCATATCATGTACAGAGTCTCCCAAAGTGGAAAAACCTGATAAGTTCTGGGAAGAATCAGGTCCACTCCTGCATGTCACGGCTCACACACATCCCTTTTTCCTTAGTGTATTTTCCTCTGTCTGTGGTAGCACCCTGTGTGTGGCCTGGCCTGAGAATAAATGGCTTCTTGTTGTCGTTTTTGCCAGTTCAGTTTCAGCAGAAAGCAGAGATTATGTTCAGGCTGTGATAAATTCATGGGAAGCACAGAGAAGGAAGGTGTCACCATTATTAGGAGCAAGAGCCAATGTGAATTTGAGGAAGTTAGTGGATTAATATCTTGCCTATGAAAACTGTTCCATTTTAATCCCTTCACTGTGTAGAGTGATTTATCTTTTTCTTTAAAGAAATGATACAATCTTTGATTTATTTACATCATGCAGCCTTTTGCATCCCTAAATATTTTTGCAGTTGCTTGATCCTGAAGAAGTTCCCATTTCTCATATGACCTGAATAAGTTTCCCTGTTTTGGAGGTTTTCCATGACAAATGTGTCTTTAGAACAGCAGACTTTAGGATGGTGTGTAATATTCTATTAGCAACAGTACAGCTGTCTGCAGAGCTTTATGTCTTTTGGTCCTGCAGAGTTGTTTCAAGTCTGTGTGGCTCTTACACTCTCCGAAGACACAGCGACACTGATGGGAAGGGAAGTGGCAGGGACGTGGCCAGTGCTGGAGGTGCAGAGTAGATGACCTGCTTAATTAATTGGAAAACCGTGAGAACTTCTTTCCATCAGCAGCAGTGAAAGCTGGAGTGGTGTGGTCTGTTTGGATTAGGGTAGATAAACTGCAGGGATTGTGGTATTTTACACAGACTTCCTAAGTATTTAAGATGATTCAAAGCTCCATAAATGAGATTAAGCTGTAACGCTGCAGCATTTTAATACCTCGGGAGTGAAGGGGGAGAGGATTCTTGCTCAGCATGTAAATCACGAGTGGCCTCTGAGTTCCTGAATCTTTGTTATACCTGGCATTTTGCACTGGAGCTTTCATGGCCTGTATTAAGAGAAAACCCAAATATTAAATTTATGTAAAAGTTAAATTTTCCTTCAGAGAAGTTTTCTTGCTGAATTTGTTTTAAAAAACTCCAAAAACCAAACAAACCACTCTGAGTGTGCCATCTTTATGAGTAATTTCAGATGATCTGGATAAGGAGCCAGTCTTATTAAAGTTGCACTGTGCACAGATCTTAAGTCTAGCCAGTTCAAACTCTGGCTCTTCTCCATGGGTTTTTTCCCAGGATTTTTTTTTTTCTTGAATACTGTCTTAAGGATGCTGGCAATCCAAGTAATAGGCCCTAAAGCAGCTCCTGGGATCTGAGTCAACAAGGGCTGAGGACAGATTTATTAAGTCTGTTGTAAAGGGAGAAATCAGAAAAAAAATGGATTGTTTATGAGTTTTTTTGGATGGCATTTCTGAGATATACAAACAGTTTGGGAATGGCAGGGCGTGGAGCGACTCATGATCTCCATGGCCAGGACTCTGTTGTGCCGAGGTTTTGGCTGGGTGAGGTTTTTTGCTCAGGTGTGAGTCAGTCTGGGCCTTGCGAAAGCCTCAGATTTGCACCAGCCTTGGCTTCTGTTGTACTGCGGGGTGGGGTTGGGTGTAATTTTGTTTTCAAAGCAGAGCAGTTAAAAACTGGATAGGGAGGAGCTGCCTCACACACCTGTGTTCTGTGTCGGACTCCTGTGTACTGCTTAGCCCTGAATCTACCCTATATTTCAGGGGTGAAATGTCCTTAAAATCCCTTTCCAGTGCCACAAGGCCTGGTGTTTGCCAGCGTTCTCCCTGCCTGTTGTTCTAACACTGAGAAATACTCCCCTTTCCTTGCTTTATTTTTAACCAAAATTGTATTTATTTTCATGTAAAGGATTAATTTCTCTCGGGGCCTCCCATTTTCCCACATGTTGCTCTTAGTCAATGTGGCTTTGTCAGAAGCAGTCTGGTTTCCACAGCAACGAGTTGTTAGCACCAAAGATGTCAGAGCTCCAAGGTAGGGAGGGGAGGGGGCTGCATTTTCTGGCTCAGCTGCTGTGCCACGTACTGGCCTTGCTGCAGCCACGCTACAGCACAACGTCCCCATTGTCTTCGTGAAGAGTAAAAGCCTTTCATTTTGTTCTACTCTTCCCTTTCCAATCAATTTACAGTCAGAATTTGACACTTGGGAGGTAGATGGGGCTTGGAGGTTCCTTGATGCTTTGAAGCTTCCTGTTCTTTCAAAGCCCTCTCTCTGTTTTGAGGGCGATGCTGTGTCCTCTGCTTTTTAAAGAGTTTTTCTGTGGACAAAATAGGGCTTTTGCATACATACAAACCCTGTAGCAGTAGGTTTGTGATAAAGGGGAGCAGAGCACTATTCTTTCTCACCCATGTTCAATGTCTGCCTGTGAATGAGAACGCGAAAAATTGTCAATCCTTTCACCTTGCCCAGTAATGTGAAACCTGCTCCAATTAAACCTGCTTGGTTGGGTTTTGCCAGGCACCCATTTCCTTAGGGTGGGAACTGAGCCTCGATGCTATTGACCTTGGAATATTGCACTATTTAAAAGGATTTTCTAAAACACGGTTAACCTGTGAAATTCATTGCCCCAGGAGCTGAGAGGTTGTGATGCTGTGAAGATCTTGAAAGAAAACAGAGCTTCTCTGAGCATTTCAAATGTGAAGTAACCCCCTGTGGTTTTAATATACTGTACAAATTTGGCTATGATCTTCCAGATCCTGTTGTTACAACTGATAAATACAAAACTGTCAGGATAAATAATGAAACTTTGAGCTTCAGAAGGCATATTATTGTTTCTCTTCAGTTAAGTGTACTGCTGCTGCAGGGGTACAATATCCTCCTGTCTAAGGAGAGGGAAATGGAGCTGTGGCCTCAGCTCTGCTGCTGGCTGTGCCTCTGGGTAATGTCCACCCCTTGCACAATAGTTTCATGTAAGGGTGTGTCTTCCTGGGCAACTTGTACTTGTCTAAACTTGGGTGTAAACATAAGGTGAAATAGGTTTTTTTGCAACAGCTATTCACATTTAGATCCTTTTTTTTCCCCTCTTCTGAAGGGCAGAGCAGGAAGATACTTTATGAGACTTGGCAACTGAAAATGCAAACAGTGTAATGTTATTGAAACTTCTTTGCAGGTACATTCTACTCCTTATTTTCACCTTTAATATGAATTAGGGTAAACCCCAACCGCTAAAGACAGTTAAAACCAGAAGCTGAAACTTTAGAGATGTGGGTAGTGAATACTTTAAACTGGCTTAAATATATGATAAAATTGTGCGTCCCAATGCAGGTTTTAATTCAATTTTTGCATGTCTGCTATTGACTTTTAAAGGCTAAGCTTTGTATCTGGAACTTGGAATAGAAGTGCAAGCTACTTTGGTAGCTGGTTGTATTCTTACTCTTTATTTCACTTTCTTAACAAGTATCTGGCTTTGCATCAGGAGTTTGTGGTAAGTTGTGATTACAGAGGGCAAGATATCTGCATAGCTGTCTTGTGTACAGATAATTAGGTGGTTTTCCAGATTTATCATGTTTAGCTGGGGAGGGTTTAAAGTTGATTTTTTTTTTTTTAAAGGTTTGAAAACCTACAAAGTAGCATCTCCCAAGATTGCTGGCACCAGAGTGCAGGGAAGCAGACTGCCAAAGTAAGAGTGGCGTATGGGGAAAGTCAATTAATTTAGGAACAGTCCCCGTTCTGGTGGATTGGTATCAAGTAGAATTTTTCTCCAGTCTCTTAGCCCTGTAATAACTTTTTCCTGGTGCTGAGATGCTGTTCTTAAAGGCCTCTTGAAGGTGGAGAGAGTGTGAGAGTGACTTTCCTTTCCAGCTGGATTTCAGAAGCCCTGCTTGCCAGGGTGTCTCTGTTGTGACAGGTGTGACTGCCTTGGCTTGGGCCTCTGTGTCTGTTACTGTTGAAAAATGGGACAAGACACTCCAGATTTGCAAAAACTGACCTCTTGCTGCACTCGGGGGGAGGAGAAAACAGCAGTATACATTGCTAATAAAACACCTTATACAAGAGCAATTAGTTCTGAGTCTTCCCCACCTCTCTGCTATCTGAATCAGTTGTGGGGGTGTGAGGGAGGGTGAATGCTGTGTTGTGTGCAAAACAGCCAAGTCTCCCAGCGAAAACAAGGAAAAAGTTCTCACAAGTGTTGCTTCAATAAAACATCCAACACAGCAATAGTAATTTATTGTTAAATGGTTCTTGCTGTTGGTGGCAGTCTTCATTTTTGGCAATATGAGGTAATTACTGTGCAGGACTGCTTGGGTCTAAAACCAAAGCAGGATTTTTCCTCCATCCTACAAGAAGGGAGCAGGTTTCACAGGAGGGCAGCTCTGGAGGAGGAGAATGGCTCGAGCTTGGAGCCTGGGCAGTCAGTGTGAGAAAGGGCTGTGTGACAGAAACCTCTGAGGGTAGTGTGGGAAAGCATCCATGGTGCTGCTCAGTGTGGAGTTTCTCCCATGTCTTCTTTCCCATCTATTCCAAGCATCAAAGCTAACGAGGAGCTTGGTGTTCTCTGGTTTTGTTTCTGTAAACCCTCTAAACTCGAATACCTGAGGCCACTCAGTGTGCTGTGACACTATTGTGTGCTCAACAGCTGCTTTCTAACTCAGTCGTGCAAGTTCCAGATATTTATTTCTGCTTCTTGAGGATGCTGTGACTGGGCAGACCGAAAGGGAAAATTCTGTCTTTTAAACTTGATCTTCCATCTGCATTTGAGCAAGTTTAAATAGGGCTGTCTTGGTAGGGGGAGGTGTTGTTACTATCACCACTGGCCACCAACTTCTCGTGTGCACAACACACCACCTTCATCACCGAGGAGCATTGCTCTGTTTTATATTAAAAATTAATAACATTAATGTGTTCCATCATCCCTTGGTTTCCTGCTGTGTAGGGGATTACCGGGAGACTACTGCTTGTCATTCCCCCTTTGTGTGCACAAGAGCATTAAATGCTCTTTGGCTGAGATTAACACTGTTAATAAAATATTAATATAAATTAAGGTTCTGGTTTATGTTCCTTTTTATTACCAAGGGCTCCTCATCTTCTCTGAAGACCAGTATCTTTTACAGCTCCCAAGTCTACCAGGTTTGGGTTTTTTTCACCCAGAGGTCACCAGGGTAGAACTCCCTCAGTTTCAACTTTTTAACTTGAAACCATTCATAGGAGAAACTTTCCTGATGCAATGACCCTGCTGACAAATTAGGCTGCATTGAGGTTCAAGCCTTCAAATGATACTTAAACTTTATTTAAAAAGTAAATTCACTGTAATAAGATAATTTACACCTTCATACCGCATTTAATCTAAATCTGCAAGTTATTCATCAAAATACCTTCTACCTGTGGACTGTTGCAGTCTTTAGATTCCTGAGCACGTTTTGTTGCATGATAATACAGAAATCTTGATTGGTGCTTTGTATCTGCACAGAGCAGTCAGTGTCCCTGCTTCAAAACTTGTGGGAGTTTTCTAATCTTCTGTTTGTTGTTGTAGGACACAAGAAAAAGATGAGAGACTCCAAATATTTCAGAAGGCAAAGAGCATAGAAAACAAAGCTTTATTGCCTAATTCTTACTACTTTTTATAAGGTGTTCCGATACAAACTTAAAATCATTGGTGAATAGGAACAACACCTCTCTAATCCCATTGGTTAAACTAGAAAGCAGCTAAAATGTTTTCTTTTTTTTTGAGAACTAGAAAGGCAAAACACCACCTGGAGAAAGATTGTTTTGAGAAAGGATAGTTGTTGGCCAAGATTGTTTTGAGAAGAAGCTTTCTTGAGACATTTTTCCTTTGGAAAAGATTAGCAGCTGCTAGCAGGCTAAAATCTCTCAGACCCAGAAATATCAAGCCCACAGTGTTTACTTTTAGAAAATGGGTTAATTACATTTTTAAAGCACCTCCCTAACCACACAAATAGAATCCTGTGCACGTTGTGAGCTGTCAGTGTGTGTTGGTCACTGGTTCCTGCTGAGACATCAGAAGCACTGAGCTCTCCCACTTGGGTGGGACTGATGGCCATTAAAGGTCCAGAGCTGACTGCTTGTTTTGTAGGGAGTATTTCTAGGGAGCCCAAAATCAGTATTCCTGGGAACTCTGACATCCTCCCCCTTGTTTGGGAGAACTTCATCTGCAAATACTCACCGTTTTGTGCTTTCATTCAGTTTATTCCACGCTTTTTATCTTTTTTCTTCTGTGTAATCAGAGCAGAAGTTGATTCCCTTCTCTTCCACTCCCACCTTTTTCTGCTATTAATTCTCTGAAAGGATTACATTTTAACTACTAAATGTCAGTAAATGTCAACTTTTGCTTCCACTCCAAAACTTCAAATTTTTTATTAAAAATTATATGAGGGGAAAGTAATCTGTGAGACATCACTCTTTACATTTTTTCCCTTTTTCTTAAATTCATTCAGCTGTCAATAAATAGAAATTGCAGTTCTAAAGTATGATTAAATTTGTTGCTAATTTTTTCCAAACTACTAGTTTTGGTGGTTTCAATATGTAACTTTTTAAAATAAGACACCAAAGAAGAAAAAAAGTAAAATTGCTTTAAAAATAAAACCAGAATTTGCACTTGAACTTTTTCTGAGGCAAGATAGAACTGTATTATCTCTACTTTTTCTTTACAGTTGATATGCTGCCTATTTAGTGAGGCTTTTTCCCCTAATTTTATTTTATTTTTACTAGTTATGTAGAAATATAAGCTCTAGTATATTATTTGCATGTTTCTTGTTTAATGAAATCATAGACCTTGTTAGCTGAAAATAAAATACATTGGTTTGCCCTTTTTTTCATGTTTGTATATATCTTTGTGTAAGAACATGAGAGCCAAAATTTGTATTATGTGGAGAAAAGGAAATAAATAATCATTAATTACTGGGAACTGTAGCCCACTAGAGGCTTGTTGGTAACTGCAAATAGACAACAAACCCAAACTTGCAGGATGAGTAACTAAACCAAAAATGTTAAGATGCCTTTCTGCCTTTTTCCTGAAAAGCCTGTTGGAGTTAGGCTTGAATTGGGAGTTCAGTTTTGAAGCTGTGTTTGCTCACTGACTGTGAAAGTAGAAGTCAGTGAGCATTTTGGGGAATACTCAGGCTTCCGTACATTCCGTAAATCAAGGATATAGGAGCGAGGAGTCCCAAAGCAGATGGTGCTGCTGCCATTCCATGTAGCTGTGCTGTCTCTGTGCCTCTGACCCTCCAGTAACCCAAAGTTCTTTCATTTAACACGGTCCCCATGAGGTCTGTGCTCCACATTTACATCTTCCTGTCTATCCACGCAGGATTATATTTTACATCTTAAAATTTACCAAAATGTGAGTAGAAAAATTTGGATAGATGAGGTTTTTATACAGCAGAATATGCCAAAGTTTACCTTGTTATTTTGTTCAAGTGTTCCCACGGAAGACTTGGAGGAGCTATGAGGCACGTTTAGTATTTCTGCTGTTTGGCCAGTGTACTTTTTACATGCAGTTGTTCTTTTCCGTGCAGTTTTAGCAGTCTGGGGGAGCAGTGGGGAGTGTTCCCTGTGCTGTTTCTGTCCAGGCTGGCCTGTGAGTTTTGCTGCTGCCTACGGAGCTGCTCTGGGGGTAGAGCACAATCGCTGCCCCACAGCGACTCCGTGCAAAGGACAGGCTTTGACTGCACGAGGACAAGGAATATTCTGGGATGTGTCTATCTGTTCCCCGACTGCACATGCTCTCCGCTCAGGAGGCATCTCCAGTACCACCTCCCAAATGGCTCCTTTGCTGAGGTGACCCAGGAACAGGGCTGGGAGCAGCTGAGTTGATCAGGGTGATCTGGACGATGACCCCACGGATGCCGAGGATGGGCCCAACTCAGCCTCTCAGCGTGAGTGTTCCTGATGAGGAGCAGCTGAGACACTTGTTTTGTTCAGCCTGGAGAAGACCAAGGGGAGACCTCACTGGGGTCTTCAACATCCTTTGTGAGGGGCAGGTATAGATCTCTTCACTCTTGGGATCAATGAGAGGACTCCAAGGAATGACGTGAGGTCAGGGGAGGTTTAGGTTGGCTATCAGAAAAACGTTCTTCCCCCAGCAATGGTGGGGCACTGAAAAGGCTCCCCAGGGAATGGGCCCAAGGCTGCCAGAGCTCCAGGAGCATTTGGATAACGCTCTCAGGGACAGGGTGGGATTGTTGGGGTGTCCCTGCAGGGCCAGGGGCTGCACTGGGTGATCCCTGTGTGTCCTTTCCCACCCAGGATACTCTGTGTTTCTACCAGGGCTGTAACCCAGTGTTGAATACAGGTGTCAGACTTCAGTCTGTAACCTTCATTTAGGGACGGCAGCAAGGATTTGTGTCTGCAGCTGGCTGATTGAGAACCTGATCCTGTTAGCACTGCGTGGCTCACAGGAGGCTTGGCTGCTCCCAGAGCTGCTTCTGTGCCCTTGTGCATCACCTGTTTCCCCTTCCCTCACACTGCTACTGAACTGGGGTCTCTGCTGGAGCAAGAGACATAAGTTTTATAAAAGCCATAGAATTGGCCAAACGGTCTCAGACTTCTTTAGTTTGATTGCATTTATTTAAAATCCTCTTCTTAAAATATAATGTATTATTTATTGCCCCACAAGTCGGGAAGTGTGAAATAAGTGTCTTATAATTTCACCTATTTTATTGATAGCTTGAAATGGGAGAAAAAGAGGCAGCAAATTACTTACCTATGAACTTTGTAAGACAAAAAAAGTAAGGTACACTAATGATCTGGTATAGCCCAGCAGAACTGAGGAAAGTAAAACCAACTAATGAATATAGTGGGGCTGAAAGACATAGAGGGGTAATGACCCTTACTGAAAGAAGAGAGCAATCAGATAAATGAGTCTAAGAATTATTGATTTTATGATTTCAGTTAAAGTAAAACAAAATCAGAGTGGTAGAAAATTACATTTTTTTAAAGGCAGTGCAGTGTCACAATTTTGTGTAATATAATGCTGAAATGAAGATAATTCCTAGTTTTGATTATTGGATCAACCAGGCATTAATAAAGGTAGCAAGCCTTTTATTCACATCTTTGATTTTTTACTACACCAGAAAAATTAGGCTGTATTTGAGCAAAGCAAATGAAGAAGTTGCAGTAAAAGATGCTGAGGGTTGTATTAAGTCATCGATTCCTCTGCTTTTGTAAATGATTTTCAAGCAGAAGTATGAGGTACAGATTAATAACAGTAAAGTCATCAATATGATGTTATGAAATCAAAACAAATTGGAAGATATGTACTTCTCCAGAAGATGTGAGAAATAGGCAGAAGTAAAATATTGAGCCTAATGCATGCAGATACTTGGGTTTATCCCTTCTGAGGATTAATTAATGGCAGCACAGCAGCATTAAAGAAGTTAAAGAACTTTCTGTGGAGACCCTCAGTTGTATTTGGTGCATCAGGGTTGATCTGATTTGCTACAATAGTGCTGGAACCACTTAATGTGTGGATGGAAGTGCCTTTGCAGCCTGCACATCTCAGCATGTGACACTGCCTAGCAAGGAAACATCAACCATCTGAATTGTTCCAAAGCAGATCCTTCTGGATAAGGGGTGTTTGAAGGGAGAGCAGTGATGAAAGCTGAATAGATGTGGTTTGAAGACAGCATCAGGAAAAGGCATCTCAGAATGCTGATTGCTTTCCTGATGTAATTAGCCTCTAGGGCAGTATCAGAGTTCATTGTGGAAAGAAACAAAAATAACCACGAAAGTCATTGTCCTTGCTCAGGCAAAATATCTGTAAGTTGAGAGAGTCGTTTATCTTGGTGAAGACATCTGATCTGTGACTAATGTGATAAGTCTTGTGTAAAAAGAAAAAAAATAGATGTCAGGAAAAATGATGCTATTGTGAAGTCAATGCTACAAGTGCTCTTTCCAGGGAACTCCACTGTGCCTCTGGAAAGAGGCAGAATTGGACTGGACCAAGAACTTTGCTTCCTGGTGGGATTGCCTTGGTCTGCATGGCCTCACACATCTTAGCATTCTGACAAATTTGAAGGATGGTTTTTCCTGTGCTGAACTGAAATAGTTTTGCAGGAGCTGTTTGGGCAGAAATTTTTCAACCTTTTCCAGTAATAAGACTAGAGGAAAAAGTTGTTTTGACTACATAAAATCCAAATTTAGTGTCCAGTGATTTGTCTGTTACTTGGATTTATTGAGGGGTGAATTTTGTTCTGGGCATGTCTTGCCATCACCCTTAAAATCATCCCAAGTTCAGCCAAGTTCCAAATCTATAATGATCAGTCTGCTCTCACATACACAAAGCTCCCTCATAAGCAGCAGTTTTGTGTTGGTAAACTGAGCATTCAGATGTAGGAGATGTCAGGATCCATACTGTGTTTATACTTCTGACTATATTGCACTTTGTATATTTTCTATCCCACTTAAGGATTTTTCAGTGCACGGACAAAAAATGTTAGAGTGGTAAATGATTGATTTCAATAGCTGGTTTCATTGTCATTGTTCAGTGTATGGGCTTCTTTATTTCAGGTTAGCTTAGATCTGCTCTGAAAACAGGGTTTGGGTTTGTTTTGTTCATTCCCTCCTGGCTGTGCCTTGAGGAGTTTTCTCTCTAATGGCTGGGTCACTCTTATTTTTGCAACGTGGCTTTAAGATAAGTTTGCATTGTCTCTACTTTGTGTATGTGCAGCAGGCAAATAGGTTAAACTTGTAAAACTCCTCTGAATTTTGTGAGCTGTGTCTGAAATATCTCAGATGGGGCTGGCTTGGTTTTGGTTCCCCCCACAGCCACAGATTGCACTTGAACTCAGTCGAGCTTTTTAGACCCAAGCTGGGTCCCAGCTGGGAGTGCCCAAGACTTTGGCAAAGCTGACTGCAATCCAGGCCCTGGGAAATGAGGAATAGGCAATTAGAAAGTACCTGTGTGGCTCAGCTGACTTCCTGAGCATTGCATGAGACATCAGGAAGAACAAGAGGAGAATTTTTTAGAGTAGCATTCAGCTGTGGCTAAACCACAAGACACTTTCTTATCCTGCACTTTCCAGTGTCTGTGTGGAATGCAGAGGAGATGGGAGGGGGCTGCAGATGGCAGCTCCTGTCACTCTGCATCCCAGCCTGCATCCTGACTGGGTTCAGGTTGTGCTCTGGTGTGAGGATGAAGTTAAAGGGGGAGGAATAGTGTGTAATAATATTGTGTTTAATACATACAAAAGGAGCAATGTTCAGGTGACTCAAGCACCTTAATCCTGAATTTCACTAATGTTAGAAAGGCATTTTAATCATATAAAATCTATATTTTGCTTTTAGTAATTACTGCAAATGCCTGTTCTTAGCAAGTAGAAGATAGACAAATGGTTCTCTTTTTTTCTGCAACATTTTATTTATTATGTATTTATTTAAAGGGTAATAAATGGTGCCGAGAAAACAATTTAGAGAAACAGCAGAACTGTTGAAATTGCTCAGTTCTGCCGTGTGCACAGAATTTATATTATTAGGATTTATTAAAGTTTCTGACTTCTCTGTTGAAGATTGCCAAATAATTTATGCTGAAGCACCCCATTGCAGTAAAACATGAGAAAGTGACATCCAGAGACAGGTTTTGTCCCAAAAGAAGTCTGTGACCCAGAAAAGGATCTGAGATTCCTGACTCCAGTCAGGGCAGGGACTTAGGCTCTTGACCAAGCCATAGCAGCCCGTGGGTTGCCTGTATGTAAATACATTTTCCCGTCAGAAAAACCCATGGTGAAATCTTCCGGGCAATTCCAGAGCCATTTCCAACTGCAGGAAACTTGGACTCAATGCCACATGGAGAGAGCAGCACACAGCAGCCTTCAAGGAATACTGCTCAGTGGTTCAGTGGTGCTCCGGTTATTGTTGATGCTGCCATCAGTCCCTTCCAATAAAGCCTCACTGCTCTTCCTTTGTTTCTCTGAAGCCTTTCTAGTGAAACCTGCAACCTGGGCATTGTCTGCTTTACTGCTAATTGGTTTATTTTTTAGTCAGGAACATGCAAAGAAGATGATTCAGTTTTTATTTCTTCATTTTTCTTTACAAAAGTTACCTCATTTGCCTAAACTGGATCAGAACTTCAGGGTTTTGAGTTGCCAGAGCTTCTTTTACAGGTGCTTCTGTGTGTGCAGTGGTCACAAGACACACTGCAAATGGCCCTGATGGGAAAATAAACTGCATAGGCTGGGTTTTCTTATCCCATTTTTATTGGCCTGGCATTAACATCTCAACTGTGTTAAAAGAATATCAAAGTATCTGAAAAACTTAAACATTTCTGGAGTTTTGGAACTGGCAGCGCTGCGTCCTCTGAGCAATGAAAAGAATCCTTTTTGGGATATTCCAGGAGAGATGGGAGGCTCCAGGGCTGGAACAGAGGAGGGAAGATGTGGGATTGTGGATGTGATGCCTGCTCTCTTCCATGTGTTGAATTGGTAGCTACCACTGTGAGTGGTATACTAACTTTACCCAAGTAATGAAGACTTGGAAATGAGATGTCTGAGCTAAAGGTACAATAAATAATAAATCCTCACTGAACACAAGAGATTATTGATAATAAGAAAATCTATGGCAACAGTATTAATAGACAAGGAGTATGGAGATGGGAAAGATAGGGTGAGGAATGTGGCTATTGACTGTGTGCCCTGGATTTTAGGACAGGCAGGAATAAATATGTTTTGGAAGGCTTGCATAGTCAAAAGAGATAATGTTATCATATGTGGCCTAGATGAAATCTGGACTGAGAAATATTGCAATAATGTACAACACTATAGACTATTTATAAATCTGTAATCTTTACATTTGATGGTATCTTTGCAGAATGCAACCTTTAAATTTCACCTTTCAAGTGCCAGAGAGCACTGGGATTTAAATATCTTCTATCTTTTTCTTCTGCCAGATATCTGTTTGGCTTTGTACCTTTTGCAAGGTATGTAAGACAACTGTGTGGTTGTGTCCAGGAGAGCAAAGTTTACTGCACACATTGCAAAACAGCCAGGAATTCAAGGCCAAGGCCTGCAGAGTTGAACAGAGCTCAAAGATGGGGAGATTTTATTTACAAGCTTCCAAAGACATGGGCACTGCGCAGCTTTAAAAGTTGCAGCCAGACCTCTTTTGGGCAGAGCAAGAGGTGGGGTTGTGGTAAATGTTAGAATTTCAAGTTTCCAGAAATGTCTACAGGAGGATGGCAGGCTCTGTGGCTCACTTCACTTGATTCACATTCTTGGATTGGTTTCTGTTTCATTTTTAGTTCCTCTAAATAATTGCTTAATTTGAATATGAAACTTTGTTTTTTATAACATTATCTTTTTGGTTTGTGGGTTTGGTACTATTCTGGGGTAACCAGAATTTGGGTCCTGAAAAATAGGCACTTAGTCATTTGAGTTAAGCATCCAGACTTCCGTCCTGTTCTTGCAGCCAAACCTTATTCCATCTTTCCCAACAGGCAAGATAATTTTTCTTTCTGATTCAGAGGCCAAATCACCTTTATTAAAATTGCCTGGGTAAGCACGTTACAGAGTTATGAACAGGCTTCACTTCCACATTCCAAGTCCCAAGTGCTTGTGGTCTTTTCACAGAAGGTTCCCCGGGATACATGAGTGAAACAGATATTTCTGTAACAGTCCTTTGGGAAATAGCAGGAGTGTTTTTCCTCTAGTTCTTGCTATGGCAGTGTATAATCTGGAAAGTAAATGTAGCTCTGGCCTGGCATCCCCTGAGAGTCCTGGGTGCAGCTCTCTGCTTCTGCCACTTCCATGAAACTTGCCTTAGGGGTGTCTTCCTTTTTCAGGCTCTCTTCTGAATCCCCCTCACCCTGTAATGAATCCATGTATCCCTGAGGAGGTTTTCTTGCAAAGGCTCACTTCTTCTTTTGTTGTGTGACAATTGGTTTTGGAAATACCTCCCTTTAAACTGAGCAGGAAATGGTATTGTGATTGCATGAAAACTTTATCAAATACAGCAGTATCCCCCACACTAAGAAACACCCAGGAACTTTAAAACTCCTCACGAGAAGTGAGAATAGCCAAACCCTTCCCAAAATCGACAGTGGTCTCCCCTCAGCTGGGCTCTGTAGAATACAGAGTTATGTCTCTGTTTTGCCAGCTTGTGTTTCAGGTGTGAAAACTGGGAGACACTGCACACTGTGGGCATGCAAAGAGTTCTCTGTAAGAGCTGGAAGGACTCAGGTAGTGAGGTGGAAGACCCTCATCTAATTCAGGCAGAGCAAGGATCTGGAAGTAGATTTCTGCAGCCAGACTTAATAGGAATTTGTCTGTGCGTTATCTGATCTGCAAATCCAGGGTCTCTTGGTTGTTTTCCATGGTGGTTCTGTCCAGGACCTGTGTATGCTTTTCTACCAATCTGCTGTATATTTTCATGTGGAAACTTCTAGTTTTGACTAAAATAGTTCTAATCTTGCAGTTGGAAATACAGATAGTGATAGATAATTATGAATTCTGGCAGAGCACCCCCCCCATGTTCAAAATATCACAGCCTCTTAGTTTAGAACAGTCACTTTGAAGAAGCTGAGACTTCAGGAGTTTTGAGTTTTAATGCTTTAAGGTTTGAAAAATGTCTCCAGATCCTGCAATAGTTGATATCACAATTTAGTATTAAGAAGTTTTGAAAGGGATCGCTTTTGATGACCTGGTTGAGCTCACCCTGCACAGCTGTGTGATGAGAACAATGTATTACTGTCTTGATGTTCTTTCCCTAGACCTTCAGGGATTCTCCTCCCTCACCCAACACAGAGCACTGGGTGAGGAGAAGTCTGTGGTGGCAGGGACACTGGGATGCTCTTCAGAGCTGGTCTCCTACTGATTGTGAGCTTGTAACTTCCATCAGAGACTCATGGGGAGCAAGAGGGTCAAACATATGTCTAAATTTACAAACAAATAACCCCCTCCTTTGGTTATGAAATGGTGAAGATGGATCAGGAAATGGTTTCTAAAGGTTTTCAAAGCAGCCCCTGTTTGGGAAGGTGTTATATGGCCATATATAAATAAACATAAAGCATTTTTGGTGATAGGAGAAGGATTAGCCCATGGAAGTTGAAATTACCACCGTCTGACAGGTCTTGGACAAAATCCTGCATATTAAGCAGCTGCCATCCAGATCTTCTGGGGTGTGGCATGATGTTGAAAATCTGCAAATTCCCCTTACCCTTGCAGACTCCACCTGGGGATCTCTCTTCCCAACCAGAGGGAAGAGCATCATGGCTGAGCGCCTTCTCCCCTTGCCACTGCCTGCTGGGAAGTGTTGCAGCAGCTCTGTGGAGGGAGCAGCAGCTGCACGCTCGGACAATCTGTTTCCCTGTTAACATGGCTTTAGTGCAGGCATGTTTTCCTGTTCCCCTGGTGGGTCACATCCAGGAGAATGAGACTGGATGAACACACACTGCTTCTGTGAAAGCATCACCTCAGGAGTCACTTCCATGGGGCAGCTGTTCCCAGGGTACTGGTGTTAGTTGGAAGCAGGCAGGTGGCTCCTGAGTCCCTTTTCTCTTGCCCCAGCTTTGTCACTCCCTCCTCCCCCTGCCTCAACCCAGACTCTCTCTCAGACACGCTGACTTGTGGAAGTGAGCCAGCATTGCAGTGTACCACAGGCAGCTACTGCTGCAGGGAGAGGAGGGGCAGGACAGTGCCTTAAGAAAGGGAAACTGATATGCTTCAGCTTGGAAAGGTGAAAAGGATCTGAGTCCTGGAATGATTCTTGTTTTTCATCAGTGCTTTTGCTGCATCTCATTTTTCTGACCCCTGTGCAGTCCTCTGACCATGATGCTGCTTTAGATGAGACATCAAAACATCAGACTTCCAAATATTCCTGAGATCCTCCTCCTCTTCCTTTTCCATGTACAGCCAGCACAACACTCTCTCTCAGCAGGGAGAGAGAGGACATTATTCAGGAATGTGAAGGAAATGCTCTTGATTTTGGCAAAAAATCACCTTTCCATTTAAGCTGCTCTGTTCTACCTTTGTGGTGTCTGACTGCTTCCTGTCAGCTGGTTGCAGGGAACTTGAACCACTCCTCTCTAACCTCTGTCAAAGAAATGGAACATGGATGTTGGGGAAGGAGCCCTCTGCTCACACCTCTCACTCCACAGCATATCGTAGTGTAAGGAAAATCTTTAGAGTTAGACAGTGTAGCTAAGAGCTGAAATAAAGTGGGCAGCAAAATGGAAAGATGTTCCCTTCCCTTGGTTTCACTGGGGAAGTGAAGTCTGCTTGTCTGGAGTAGTTGGGAGCTGTGACTCGCCAGGAACAGGAGTTCTCAGCTGCTGCAGGAGAGTCTCCAGGGCTTGGGTGCTCGGACAGGCAGGGTGGGAGCCTGGGTAGGCTGGGCAGATGCCAGGTTCGGATGGAGAAGAGAGCTGTGGTCAGGAGGCTGTGGGTTAGAAGGATGGGACATTAACCTGGTGAGGGGGATTGATGGTGGCTGGCAGGGTGTTAAAGGTTTCTGAAAGGAAATGGGGAGAATGTATGGCTGTGTATGAACTAGCAGATCCCAGCTGCATTCTAAGAAGTGTTTTCCAGCATTGCGGATATTAAAGAGCTCTTAATCAAGTAATGAGTTCTGTAAGGCATTAGCTGCTCCAGGAGTGTGCTGTGGGGCTTGGAAGGAAAGTCGTGTTTTATTCTGCTGCCATTGTGGCAAAGCAGAGCTATAACCAGGGGTGGCTGAGCCAGTGCACCCGGCAAAAGCCTTCAATGAGAATTGTAACATAAATAACAGTTTTACTGCAGTGTCACTTGCCTGTGTTGATTCCATCTGTTGAATTCCCCCTCCCCCTGGAGTATTTTTCTTTTCTTTCCTTGCATTTCCTGGGTACTGGTTTACTTAGCTTTAGAACATATATTCAGACAAAATAAGGACAAGAAGTCTTGGGAGAACAATCTACTTTTTCTCTTAATGGCTTCCTTTGCATTTCTAGCTCTGCTGAATGCCACAGTTTTATTTCTGTTCACAGTCGCACTATTCTCTGTCACGTCATGGCTGTACACAATAAGCAGTTCCAGGGATCTTTATGCCTGGAGGACCATTAAGCTTCCATCCACAGAACTATGGACTGAGTTGTGCCTTAGAAACAGATACAGATCTTTGCTTGAAACTGCCAACGCCAGAGCTTACGCAGACATGAGTGTGAAAACATATAACAGTGATTTGGAGTGATAAAGAAATCTTACAGATGTCCTTGCTGAAGGCTTTGGGGCTTTGTTTTATTGCAGACAGACTAAATTGCCACAGGTGACAGCTTTTAGGATTGAGTGTTTGATGCTGTGCTGGCCAGAGTCACTCCAGTCAGATTTCCCAAGAACTGGGTCAAATCTCAGTATCTATGCTGCGAGAGACATGAGTTAGAGTTGCTGTCGGTGCCACTGATGTCAGGGATTTAGCTAGTCTCTCCTTAAGGTAATACTTAAACGAAGATGAGCCCCATGGAATGGGAGGATGATTTGGGAGTTATTTCTGGGTTCTTTGGATGATTTAGGAATACTTGAGACAGACTGTGCAGCAGGAGAGAGACACTGCTTGGTCATGCGACAGAATGCACAAATGTGGGTGTAGAAGAAGGAGATGTCGAGGTAGAACCAGCTCTGTCTGAGAAGGAGCTGGCCTGGGTTGGCACATTGCCAAGCTTTGCATGCAGGGATGGCAACCTGAAATTCATATGGAAGGGGATGGGAAGTCAGCTAAAAGGGAGTTTAGGTGTGTGGGCAGTGGTATGACAGGACAGTATCTTCATTCTGAATTTCTCTGCCAAATGGTGGGGCTGTGGAGGAGAACAGAGCTGCAGGTATGGAGGGAAGCTCTTTAAGGTGTGAACTGCCCCAAAATGGGGCTGGGGTGCAGAGAAGGGTGAAAAGACTGACACATGGCAAATGGCCACAGCAGGAGTCCAGCAGGCAACCCAAAGAGCCTCTGTCAAAGCCTTCCTGGGAGTTCTTGAGTGATTTAATCTTCTTGACTGTAGTCACACATGCAAAAAATACAGAGAAATGCTGGGGGACAGCTCAGGTTTCTCTCAGAGCTACTGTTATCTGTGGTTAATGAGATTAAACATGTTCCTAATTTCTGCTTCTACCTTCTTTAGTATTATCACATCTGTGTTAATTTTCATACTGCTGATTAGTATGAAGGCTAGGAAAGAGAACATCAGACTTAGGTCTTCTCAGTGCCTTCTGCCGCATCCTGCTCCAGCAGAGCTGTGCCACAGCTTACTGATGTTGGTATCATTGCCCTGCTGTCCCACACAGTAGTACAGGTGATTTTCATGGCAGTTAGAACTGAAATTAGAGCACTCGGGATAACATCTACATTTGCCCTTTCCCCTTCTTTCTGTGGAAAACGTGTGTAGAATGTTACTACTAGTTAGAGAAGTTTTGGTTTTATTAAAGAAAAACAGAGGTGTATGACAAAAATACAGCAAAATATAACAAATGGCATGGGATAACATGTTATTGGGAGGAGGGGGGATTTAGGGATGGTTAAAATGGAGCTTAGGACCTGTGACTGTCAGTACTGGGAGGTGTGTGAGAGGGTCACATCCTGGCAGACACATTCCAGCCCATTTCATGGCCACAAAAAGTGCTGGTGTATTCAGGAGGTATTGCTGTATCACAGTAATTGCACAGGTGAATGTCAAAGGTAAGGAAATACAACTGGCACTTCAGAAAATACAAAGAGTTTTTTGTGATGGCCATAGTTCTTGTGGAAGTCTGTGTCTCAGTCTTAGACTGGGCTCAAGACAACTCTGAGTCCATTCCAGCCAGCACTTGTGCATGTAAATGAGTTATCCAGCAGCTGTGTGCTCTGCCTTCACTTGAGCAGGGACAATATTGCATGACATCCCCTCTCCTTGAACTATCATATCCTTCCCCATCCATCAGGTATTTTATCAGTCCCCTCTGTTTTCTCTTGAATTTCCTTATGCTGATCTAATATTAAATTTTACTCTGATTTTTTACTGCTTTTCCATTTATTTTAATTAAATGTCCAAGCCTTGTGGATCAAGATAACTTTTATTTAAGTTAATAAATGGATGGTCCTTACAGATCTGCTTGTAGCTCCTTGAAGTTTCTCCTGGCTTCATCAAAGCCAAAGATTCTAGAGATAGAATGAG